>MUZC01004764.1:199976-217206 GCA_002072015.1 Radix auricularia
TTTCTTATTGTTATTACGTTTTTAGTTGTTGTTTTTTTGTACATACACTGCAAGTCTGCTAGTCTACAACATAGTCAAAAATTGAGTCATTGCATTGCCACATAACATAATGTGATAGTGTGACTTATAATGTGACAATGGAGTGAATGGACTCAGTCTTAGTACACTGAGCTGTCATCTCTGTGACTACTATATATGCTTCAATCTGTTTCAACAATTGGTCATGAACAATGATGTTATTATTTATAGGTGTTTACAAGACTAAAACTAAAAATGAATAAGACGAAAACTAAAACTCTGGTGTTTTAGTTTTAGTCGACAAAAACTAAAACGAAAACTAAAATTGGGCCTAAAACTAAAACTAGACTAAAACTAAAATTATTACAGAAAAAACTAAATAAAAACTGAAACTAGAATAGGACCTGGGACTAAAACAACACTACATTGTATTGTTGTATTGTTACTGTCTACAGAACAACTGGAGAGTGCCTCAAGTGCATCCGTAACACTGGGGGATTCTACTGTGACCAGTGTCTGCCCAACTACTACAACAACACCAATGGCCTCTGCACGGCTTGTAACTGCTATGGTTCGGGCACTGTCAGCCAGCCCGGTACTAGTGGATGTGACCAGAAAACTGGACAGTGCCTGTGTTTGCCCAATGTTGTGGGACGTCAGTGTGAGCAGTGTGAGATTGGTTATTGGAACATAGCCAGTGGTCAAGGTGGGTAATGGGCCTATGCTAAGTAAAGGCAAAGGGCTTTAACTGTTTTTTTTATGACAGAACGACCTTTCCATACTGAGTGCAGTTATACTTCTATTTATTTAGCGTCCTATTAAGAAAATACAAACAATTATTTATGTATATAATATAAATTTCTTTGAAATTTTTACGTCTTAGTTTAGATATTTTACTCCATTTACACTGTTAGAACTTGAAATTTGAAAATCGTCTCATTAAGTTGTTTATTGTCTACTACCAAGGCTAGTGACAAAAACACAATTTGAGCACATTACAAGGATAGTAACTTTTATAAGTTACAACACAACTATTGTTAGATAGAGCCAATGATCATCTCTTAGGAATGGTTTTTTAAAATTATCTTTTCTTTCTTAGGTTGCTCCCCTTGCCAGTGCAGCACAGTAGGCTCCTTGAACTACACGTGTGATGAGAGCACAGGCCAGTGTCAGTGTAAGCCTGGTATCACTGGAAGGACATGTGAGGAATGTGGGAGATATTTCTATGGCTTCTCTCCAACTGGATGTTCAGGTGACTTCATGTTCATCACACCATTCAAGTTAATTTTTTCAGTCAATTGATGAAACAAATTATCCTTTTATTTTTTTCTAAACATTTTCAGAAATAATAATTGTATATTTTCTCCATTTCCCAGCTTGCAACTGTGACCCCATCGGCTCCACCAACCTCCAGTGTGATGCCTACGGCTACTGCCCCTGCAAGGAGAATGTGGATGGCCGGAGATGTGACCGGTGCATGGAGAATAAGTTTGACATAGCTGCTGGATGCTTAGGTCAGTCCAGACAGCCTGGCTTCCTTAGCTGTGTTGTTAGATCTTATTCCAGCAAGTTGTCTTGAACCGCCTAGTAGCAATGTAACTCATAGTGTCAACAAGTACTCTATAAACTTGGTTACGCAACTAAAAATTTGCTGGTTGTGTTCCACAGACTGCCCTCAGTGTTATGACCTGGTGCAACGCCAGGTGACTGACCACAGAATCAGGCTCAGGGAGCTGACCATTCTCATCAACAAAACCACAGACAACCCCAGTCTGTTCAACGACACTGAGTTTGTCTCTTACCTGTCCCAGGTCAACTCCTCCATCAATGAACTTTTGAGGGACGCCAGGGGAGCCTCTAGTAAGTGAGCCCCGCCATGTGTTCTGGTAAACCTTGTGTTTTATTCTGTCACTGGATTTCAGGTTCATTTGTGGAGTTAGTCCTACAAGAAATCTTTAGCTTTATTGGAGTGGGTGGTTTTGTTCTTCATTAGTTTTCAATTGGAATTCACAAGCATCTTAAAATGTTTTCACTCACTGTTACTTAAAATGTTTTAACTCACTTTTACTTAAAATGTTTTCACTCACTGTTATTTTTTTATTCAAGATGGGTATCAGATATTTATATCAATTTCAGTTGTTGAATATTTGAGACGGATTCAATTTTAAAAAATCATCTAAATTTGTTTGTTTAATATTACAATCTAGATGTTAAAAATAAAAAGGGATTTCCAATAGACATAGGCAGTAGAATATCTGTTATACAACTTCTAGTTGAACATAATTGTTATGCAGCTACTTTCTAATTTCTGTTTGTTGTTGTAGCTGGGGATGGCACAGTCGGACAACAATTGGATGACTTGAAGAAATCACTGAATGAGGCGGTCGCCAAGGCTGGAGAAATTTCTCGGAACATCGGCACAGCCTCCAAGGCTTCCCAGGACAGTCAGAATGACATCAGCGCAGCAGAGAAAGCCATCGAGAACGCTGATATGGCTCTGAAGAATGCTGAGAACTACATCGACAAAGAAGGCCGTGCAGCCCTGAAACAGGCTCTTGACACCTTGGCCAACTTTGGCCAGATCTCCACTCAGATGACAGATATAGCCAGGAATGCTACCACGTTGGCTAAAAAGTCAGTATAAAATCTGGTTTCAAATTATGGCGCATCATTTACAATTGAATTCATTAAAAAAAAGAGCAGCTGCTTTGCAGATTTGATAAATAGCCTTCTCTAAAGTAAATCTCTATGTCCACATCTTTTCAACTCAACTTTTTTATTTAAATGACAGTGATAGCCACATCTAGTGACAAATCTCATTAACTATTTCATAACAAATTTGGCAGCCCAATTGTGGAGATTGAGACACAATGAATGGAGAATATTAATTTTGTTGTTGCTAAACAAATCCGTGACATTTTGATCTCAAGGGAATGTCCAACTCAATAGACAACTTTTTGGGTTGATGTCAAGTGGTACAAGAGCTATAAGCTATGAAAAGTGTCTTGAACTTCCCTCCCCTTATTGCCTGCTTATGTGACAATAATCATATTCTTAATTTGTCTTTTAGTGCATCTGGACTATTAATTTTGCAAATTATTTTCAAATGTTAAACAGCCAAGATCCCAATACTGATTTTAAATTTAAAAAATGTATGCATGTTGTTTTTTTTAATTTTTACATCACAATAAGGAACATTCTGGTTTGTGGCCTAAAATAGTCATGGGTAACTTTCTCATTGGAGAAATCTCAGCTGTTCAACTAATGGATATATTATCTCCCCTTGAAAGGTTTTTGTCTTGCTTGTCTGAGAATCTGATTGAATTTTCCTTCAGGCAAACCGAGGAAGCCCAGATGATTGAAAACCTGGCCAAAAATGCACTGGAAACCTCCAGAGAAGCTTTCAGACTGGCCAACGAGTCCCTCAGCATGCCACTGAAAACTCAGCAGGAAATAGACAGACTGCGTAGAGAGTGAGTTTTGTGACAGTTATATTGTTGTTGGTTGAAGTTTGCATGGCTCTTATTTGATGTTTACAGAGGTCATTGATCAGACGTCTCACCTACTTATTTAATGTACTCAGGTGAGCTGGATGTCTTCTGACATCTGACCTACTTATTTAAGATTTCCCAAGTGAGTTGGATATCTTCTGGTATCATGGGTTAAATCACTTCAACAATTTAGTTCTCAATATTTTATTTGATAATATCTTCATGATAATTCATATCTTCATGATAATTCACACGAACCAACTTAGGTAATTCCACATTTTGATCAATCTTTGTGTGTAGACTTTAAGAAAAACCCTAGATTCATATTGCCACCATAATTAATGATCTGAGAATATCTTACAGACTAAAAGTATTGTTAATATTTAAAGCCCCATAAGGTTTTTGGTAAACTTCCTCCTCAGTCACTTGATGATTTCCCAAATTGCGATCAATTGCTTATGAAATTTAAAAAATTGCTGAAAATGTATTTATATTATTATTTTTATACTGACTTTATCTTTTGGTATAAGAATAGTTATTTTATGAAACCAAATGACCGTCTTGAGTTAAATACTGTTTTTACTTGTATTTTAGTACCATTATTTTTATAATAAAGTATAGCAAAATCACATCTTGAAAAACAACCCGTAACAACTACCAAACAACTTCGCAAATCGAGCGATAACACTAGCGAGGGAAATGGCCGCCCTTTCCGGAAAGTTGAATACATATTCTTTCGCACACTGAAGAGTTTTTCTTTGTGAATTTTTTTTTCTAAAGAGAGTTCTATCAAGGCGCACTAAACCGCACTTTGGTAATAGAGGCAAGGAGCGCATTACCTCGCTTTGTCAAACGTTAATATTTCAAAAATAAATAAACTAAACATACAATCATGACCAGATAAGTTATCACAACTAACATTTGCTAGGTACGATGATGCCAGCTTGCTGTTCCAAAGCACTAAAAGCCTGGCCAACAACACACTGACCAGAGCCACCACTGCCAGGGACGAGGCCTTCTCTATTTACAGGATAGCAGAGGAACAGCTCCCAGCTGTTGACTTTGACACATTGAAGAAAGAATCTGACAGGATATTATTTGAGGTAAGCAACTGTTCATTTCTTACATTTTAATATTGACACTACGTCTGCTTCTTGTTTCATTAATTTTATGGCTTTTGCCAATCAAATAATAAAAAAGGCAAAAGTGTAAAAAATCATTTTTGAACTTATTTAAAAAATATTTCATTTGACTTTCTCTTATTTTAGTTCAGATTTGTTTAAATTGAGTATTGAATATGTCGTACATTTCAATTGAACGTTTATAAAAATTAAGTATAATCTTAGATAGTAAAACAAAATGTATTATCCTTTTTTAAATTAAAAAATAATAATAAAAATAATGAATCATTGTATTGAGGTTGAACAGCTACTGTTGATTGTACACCAAGCAGGCAACCAATTGAGATCAGTGATATAAAATTTCTTGTCTTCATTGACAGGCTGAAGACATCAAGAGACAAGCCCAAGAACTGATCAAAGAGAATGAAGAGCTGTTGAACAAGGTCAACAACCAGACAGAGCTGGCCAATAATCTGCTGACTGAAGGAGCTAATGTCAATGGTGTAAGCAAAACAAGACACACAAAAATCTAATTCAAGAGACACTAAGTTTTAAAAAAAATTCTGGAAAGAAAACTTGAAGATGTTTTTGAATGATACAATTGACCAAATAACAAGCAGCTGGGCTCATATTGTTCACAAAAATAAAAGTAACACATATATTTTTAAATGCATACAATTTAAAAACTTCTGTATCCTATTTACAAAATAATTTTTAAAAAAACAAATTGACATGATGTTTCACATAAGCTACTTTAGTTATTCAGGGAAATGTATTTAATTGTTAATTTGGAAAGTAAAGTTTGAAGAGATGTATTTTTATTAAGGAACGAATAACCACATTGTTAAATCATTAGGAACCACTAATGTCACAGTGTTATAACCAGGAACCACTAATGTCATAGTTTTATAACCAGGATCCAATACCATAGTTTTATAAACAGTACCCAATAATATAGTTTTATAACTAAAAACCAATAATAGCATAGTTATTACATATATGAGTTTGGCCATGAAGGTTTGACTCCATCTATCACTGTTTCTCTATGCTCCTGTCCCATCACTGCCCATCACAAAAAATATCCACTTTCCAAGTCCAAGTGAAGGCATCAAGTTTGAAAAGATGTTGCTACTGCAGAGGTGTCATAGTCATTGGACCAATTTCACAAACTAGACTTGTTCCATCTCCTATGAAGACCTGTGCTAAGTTCCTGTGTCTTTACTCTTAACCTGGCTCAGAGATGACATCATTAGTCAAATCTATTTGAATTCATGCCCCCCCCCCCTCTCAAAGGTTTGCTAAATGAAGCCCTTGTCAAAAAGTTCACAAGAGTAGGATTGCACTTTGTTTTATTCAGGAAATCTCTGAACTGCTGGCTGAAGTAGACTATGCTAAAAGTGAGGCTCAGAAGGCTGTGGACAAGGCTATCAACACTCTAAAGGAGGCTAACGAGACTCTCAAAACATTAGAAGGTCTGTCAATGATTTCTCGATTAAACAAATAAACCAGTCTAAATGGCTTTAAATGGGTTATAACAGGGCTTGGAAACTGGAAAATACTGCTTTTTATTGATAATACATTGGACGTGTCATGTAAAATATAAACTGATTGTTTTCAAAATGTATAAGTGCAACATTACAGTATAATTGATGATATTTTAGAACTATGTTGATGGAAATAGATGAAGCTGAGTAGTGGCTTTGAAATACACATGTTTAAACACAATGTAGAACACTGTTAAGGACTCTTGTACTAAATCAATGATGGGGGCCGGTTCCCATGCAAGTAGTGCAATTTCAATCACACAGACTACCCAAGCAGCCCAAATTTTCTGTGGAGAGCAGCAGTTTGTGTAAGTCTTTAAACACTAGTAGATCCATTCTGTACCTTCAACAACAGAGGTGACCTGAATCCTGAGTGGGCGCATGAAGAAATGAACACAGACAAACTGTGTAGTGTAATAGTGCACACTTTCTGCCACATACTGCTATTGACTCTTGTCCTACCTGTATAGACAGTGTTAGTGACACAGGTATTCCCACCATTGCCAGTGTTCGTGACACATGTATTCCCATCATTGCCAGTGCTAGTGACACATGTATCCCCATCATTGCCAGTGTTAGTGACACATGTATCCCCATCATTGCCAGTGTTAGTGACACATATATCCCCATCATTGCCCATCCTAATGACACATGTATCCCCATCATTGACAGTGTTAGTGACACATATAATCCCCATCATTGCCCATCCTAATGACACATGTATCCCCATCATTGACAGTGTTAGTGACACATATATTCCCATCATTGCCTGTGCTAATGACACAACTATTCCTATTGTTGCCCGTGCTAATGACACAACTATTCCTATTGTTGCCAGACTTTGAGCAGTTGATCAACAACAAGGGTGCTGCCGACAAAGCCCTGGCTGAGATTCCAGCCATCACAAAGATTATCAAGGACGCCCGTGATATGACAGATGAGGCCGTTGCAGCCCTTAAAGGTGTCGACACTGATGCACGACGGGCCCTGGAGCTTGCCAAGGCAGCTGAGTTGAAGGCCACACAAGCATCAGACGTGAGTCTTTGTCTTACGGTAGCTAATAATAATAATTAGATGGGAACTTACGTACACCAGCTTTGGACTAGTTAGTTTAGCATGGCTTTCATTGGTTAGTTTATTTCAAAAGTTATTGCTCATTTATATTCCATTTTTATTTTATTGTAATTTTTATATTTTACAAAAGTTTGCATGATTTTCATTGTTTGATAATTTTTTAATAAATATTAGGCTTCAGTAAATAGTAAAACGGCAATAGAACTTGTTTTTTTTTAAGCTGATAGGTGAACTCGTACTCTAAATTTCCCTTCATTATTTTACCATCTATTGCCATTCCATGTTGTATGAAAATGTTGAATGTCTCCATCACAGTTAAAAAATCTTGAATGTCTCGATCGCATATGCAAATGTTCTTTGTCTCATCCCAGTTGAAAATGTTGTATTTCTTCTGGTGAGTAATTGAAAATGTTGAATGTTACAGGAAGCTGGAAATATCAGGAAGGATGCCGGCCAAGCCAAAGACAGAGCCAGTCAGCTGCTTCAGGACGCCGAGTCGTTGTCTGGTGAGGTTAAAGCAAGTCAAGCCACTCTCGATGCTTACGATGGCCAAGTGTCCCGAGATGAAGACCTGGCAAAGATGGTAAGATTATAGCTTTTAAGTGTGTGTGGGGTGGCGGGGGGTGCTGTCAGTGTTGCATAGTGTATGTGTGTAGAATTAAAATGATTATTGTCATCTACTAATCCTTTACAGTTTTACGGAAATTCATCCTCTAAACAGGAAAGATTTTTTTACAATTTTAGAGATATTTAGGGGTATGTCAGTAAAAACACCATATCTTAGGTATAAGTGCAAATATTGAAATGAAATAAAATGCATAATAAACAAAAATTAATTCTCTTTTAATTCTTTACCTTTTATCCTTGTCAAGTATTGTTTTGTTTTTTAATCCATCTCTTCCAAAAAGAAATTTCCAATAACGTTTTTAAGAAGTCCAAAGAAGCACTTTTGACACTATTTACATGCGAAAATTTCCAGTCTAACTGAAAGATTGGATGTTTGCACTATACCAACACTAATGTCACTATCGATCTTTTCATCCTACTCAAAGTACATTTTTCTCATCTCAATTTCTGTTAAATGTTAAGCCTGTAAACTCCACTTTATCGCTTCAATAATCCAAACCATCAATTTTAAACACTCACACAACAAATTTGAAAAAACGAACACAGCAAAAAAAAACACGTGGTAAATGTAGTGAAATCTATCCACAGCAGGAAATCATATGCCGGAATTCTGGGTATTTAAAAAAAAAAAAAGATTTTAACTGATGGTATTACCTGCTGTTTTTGGCTGTTTTGCCCATTTAGGGGATAAGACTGTTTTGGCCGCTATGCCAAGTAAAGGGTTAAAACACTATGGTATCACCCGTCAAAAATGACAGAAGTTTTCAGCTGCAATCTATTGATATTTTTAAAAAATAATTTAATACAGAACTTTCTTTTATTTTAATTTTTTTCCTTTATTTCCAAATTTAACAATTTTATGCGGACCTTTGAAAAGAGTTATTTTTTGGTGCGATGCTTTTTAAAATTATAAACGTCACCAATGGGACAGACGGAACATACATTGCAAATTATGTATATTGATGTGTACATTGATGTCTTCTTTTCATTTCATCACTATAATAATCAGGCCGACCATCTTGAATGATAACTTTGGTCATCTTTTTGTGCCAAGGATAAACAACGCCATGTTTCCAAAAATCTTTTGAGTTATCTTATCTTTTACTTGAATGTTTGTGTTCTTAATACACAAAAGAAACCCATTGTTTTTGTTTGTCGTTTCTCCAGGCTTTGAAGGAAGCTGCTGAAGCCAAACAGAAAGCCCAGGATGCTTACGACCAAGTAAGTGCTGCCCACGACCTGGTCAAGTCAATCACTGAGGATCTTAAGGAAATTAACTCTATAGACCTGAGCCGACTGGAGTACCTTGAGAAACAGCTGTTAGAGGTCAGTTCAGCAAATGTCATGGTAGCTTATGTGGTGTTTATTAGTAGTGGTGTGTATTAGTATTATAAATGCTAGTGAACAAGATACACAGCTTTTAAAGTTAAAGGGGAATAACATTTTGACATACAAGATTTACTTTAACTCTTAATGTGCCAAAGCACGATAATCCGAGGTTTACTGTTTTTTTACCAAACTGCGATAATGCGCGCCTCGATAGAACTCTCTTTAGAAACAAAATTACAGAAAATAAAAACTCTTCAGTGCGTTAATAACAATGTTTTGACTTCCGGAAATGGCGGCTGCTTCCCTCGCTAGTGTTATCGCTCGATTTGCGAAGTTTTTTGGTAGTTTTTATGTTTTTTTTCTTCTAAGATACGATTTTGCTATACTTTATTACTAAAACAATAGTACTAAACTACAGGTAAAAATAGTTTGAAACTCAAAACAGTCTTTCAGATACATAAAATAACCATTCTTATCCTAAAAGATGACGTCGGTATGAAATTAATAATATAAATGGATTTTACGCAATTTTTTTAATTTCATAATCGGTTCATCGCTATTCGGGATATTCTTACGGCACTGATGCAAAAGTTTTCCGAAAACCTTATGGCAGATTAAGAGTTAAAAGTGAAAGTTGAATTAAAATTTCAAACACATTTCAACAATATTTGCGTTACCCTACATGGTGTTTAAAGAAGTTTAACAGTTCATTGGTCTTGTACAGAAGTTTAACATTTATTCGTTCTTGTCCACTTGTACAGGTTGAGAGAAACATCAATGAGTCCTCCATAGAACGTAAGATCGAGCAGCTCATACGGAATAACTCAATTATTGAGGAGCAGGTGTCAGCGTACCAACTTGATCTCACAGAGTTGCGGGCAGCTGTAGAAAATATTAGGGACATCAAGGAGTCTTTGCCTGATGACTGCTTTAAATCAATACCCATTGAAGCACCTAAGTAACCTTTGACCTCGATTTCTATACTTTGCTAGGAATTCAACATTTTAATCCATTATCAGTACCTGGATAAAGAAACCATCTTTACTGAACAATCAAATCCTGATTTATTTTTATCTTCTGGTGAATAGTTCAAAGCTAAATATACAAAAGTAGTGTGCATAGAAAATATATTTACATTGAACAAATATTGTAGCATTTTAAATTAAGATTTAGTGAAGAGACCTGTGGTAAGGTCGCTGTGCAAGATTTCCATTGATCAGTATTTCTTAACTTATTTAATTGCCAGTCCTAAAAAGCCTTTGACCAAAACTTAACACATATTCTCACAGCAGATTCTGTCTGCACCCAACCACCTTATATTTCCTATATTATGTATAGTCTATTTATAGGTGTATATATTTATATATTGGGGTCCCACGAGACCTTCATATTAACAAGTTCATAATTTTGATACATGTACGGTAATGTTGATACATGTACGGTAATGTTGATACATGTACGGTAATGTTGATACATGTATGGTAATGTTGATACATGTGCGGTAATGTTGATACATGTACGGTAATGTTGATATGTTTGCGTGCATCGGTTCTGTCAATAGAAATTGTGTTGTGCTCACTGAGATGAAATGTGTTTTCTAGTACACAATCTGGCACATTTAACACGCCACTGTAATGGCATTGTTTTTATCAAGTTTTTCTTGATCAAAGAACAATCAATTTTCTGCTCAAACATATTTTTTTTTATTGTTCAAGCATTCTCAAAATACATTTTTGCATTTTAATGCATTAGGAAAACACGGCTAGACATTAAAATGGTTCTTTGGTACAAATTTTCTTTTCACAATCTAAATGGGGAGTTGTTTGTTTGTTTTATTCATTAAAAATTTGCTTGTCAAAAATTTTTAGAATTGTAGCAGGTCTGACATAATAATTAAGCTTGTTCTTTACTGAGCAAAGTGTCTTTTGGAAGCTTTTTAATTGGACAAATGCTGAGTTTTGACATTGGATATTTTTGTTCCTATTGGCCAGTCATTGTTACATAAATGTATGTTTTTATCCATAAACTAATGCTTTGTTTACATGGGGCAGTGGTTAGCTATGAATTTATTTCAGGGCTCAAATTTCCCTGCCGTTGAATGAATAACATTATGTGTGATGTGTATGTAAAGAATCACATAAACAAGTGTAAATGTCATCATGTTGGCATCCGAAGGTTGGAGTTAGTTATATGTCAGGTTAGCTGTCATCTGCATTGTTCATCTTCAACTGAATAACTTGAAAAAATATTATTTGTGCATAATTTACTTTGAACAACTGTTGGTGAAAGTCATTGTGTTCATGGTTGCTTGACTGTAACAATTTCAATTGATTGGTGATTTTTAAAGTATGTGCACAAGCGACTGACTTACATTTCTTATATTGACCTCTAAAGGAATATTATATTTGTACATTTTTATATATTGAAATTGATAGCAGAGTAAACATTCTTCAATTTTTATGACTACTACTGGGAGCGAATGTGGCGTAGCATTGTTGAATTTATCATTAAAACCTTGTAATGTTCATTTTCTAGTCAAAAAGAACCCCTGGCTTATTTCAAGGCAAAAGTTTTTTATAAAATTGCATCATCATTTAAATTATGAATATATCCAGGGTCTTAAGTGAGAATTAATTTATTTAATGTCCACCAATCAGGAGATTTAAAATTGTTCTGTAAACTAATCTCTACCCCCTNTACTCAAGTTGTTAAAATCACAATATCCTCATAATATTGTACATATTGATATCCCCCACCTGTTTCCACAGCCAAATGTATGTCAGCAAGCCCTAGCAATGGGTGTAAATATCTGAGGAATGTTTGCTTACTCCAGGCCATTTCTAGTTTTATGGTTTGAAATCCATGAAACAATTTGTAAGAAAATGAAGAATGGCCTCCCTTACTTACTCTTTAGTGGTATATAGATGTTATTGTTTTTATATACACTCTTTAAGTAAAAAAAGTACACCATTTTTATAAAATTTTATATAAATGCATGCTTTTATAACAAAATATATCTCTATCTTTATATTATTATATCAATGAATATCTGTCCATATTTCTGTTGGATGTCATTGTGATGTAGAAACACATAGCTAAGTTCTGTTAGCTGTCATTGGTGCATCATTAAATCAAAATTCTTTGTATTTTTTTGTTTTTAGTCTTGTTTTTTTATCAGTATTTCACTTGTGAATTTACTGTTTGCCATGACCTTGGTCTTCTCTGCATTGATTTCCATGCCATAGGCCTTTGATGTCTTCTCTAGCTTTGCAAGGAATTCTCTTAGTTCGTCCTCGCTGCCAGCTAGGCCGTCTATGTCATCAACGAAGCGTAAGTTAGTTATAGATCTCCCTCCGATGCTGACCGTTCCGACATGGTTTTCTAGCACATCTTTCACAATTCTTTCAAGGAAGAGGATGAAGAGGATGGGGGAGAGTAAACACCCTTGTCTGACACCAACAGTGGTCTTGAACCAATCTCCCAGCTTGCCGTTGTAGAGTACTGCGCTGGTTGCTCTGTTGTACAGGTTCTTGATCACTGCAATGAGGTTAGAATTAATACTGAATTTGTGCAAACACTCGAGGAGGTCCCTACCTTTAAATATCTAGAGGCTATAATATCTGATGAAGGCTCAAAGCCAGAAATTCTTGCCAGAATGGCCCATACAACCGCAGCATTAAGCAAACTTAAACACATCTGGCAAAGCAAGGAGCTCTCCCTGAGATCTAAGATTTGACTAATGCGCTCTTTGGCGATGTCAGTCTTCCTGTATGGTTGTGAGGCTTGGACACTCACCACAAACCTCCAAAGAAGAATTAATGCGCTAGAAATGAGATGTTTTCGAAAGGTATTAAACATCTCCTACATGGCGCACATCACAAACGAAGCGGTCCGCGATAAAATAAGTGTTGTCATTGGCCCTTACGAGGACCTTGTCACCTCAATTAGAAAGAGGAAATTACGATGGTACGGACACGTGTCAAGATCTGGAGGTCTCTCAAAGACGATATTGCAAGGCACAGTTCAGGGAAGAAGAAAAAGAGGCAGACCAAGGAAGAGATGGGAGGACGATATCAAAGAGTAGACCGGCCTGTCATTTAGCGATTCCCAGAAGGCAGCTCAGAACCGTGACACATGGCATGTGATAGTGTGCAGCTCAAAATGGTGCCCCAACGACCCAGCGTTGGGTTAAGGGACAGTTCAGTTCAGTCTTGTTTGTTAGACCAGTACACACTATACACGTTTGCATGAGTCAACATTTTCTGAAATAATTGACAAGAGTTGTCAAGTCAGTCATTTCTCTTGCATGTTCATGGGGACTATGTCATTTCTTCTATGGGTTTCTCACCAAAAGAACATGCCATCCATTAAATAAAAAATCAAACACGAATGGATTAAGAGAGATACTTAAGAGGAAAAAAAATAAACTCCTACTTTTACAAAGCCTTCTGATCTGTACTTGAAAATGATTACTACATGTGCCACTATTCTCTGCTGGGAAAATGATGGCTACATGTGCCACTATTCTCTGCTGGGAAAATGATGGCTACGTGTGCCACTATTCTCTGCTGGGAAAATGATGGCTACGTGTGCCACTATTCTCTGCTGGGAAAATGATGGCTACATGTGCCATTATTGTTTGCTGGGAAAATGATTACTGTACTAGTATGTCACTAATCACTACTTGGAAAATGACAGGCATTTATATCTAACTAATTTATGCTGGGAAAATGATGGTCGCAAATCAAAATCTTACAGCAAAGACCTTTCCCTTTCACAATCTATTTTGGTTATTTAAAATATTCAATTGTCAATTGAAGAGAAGGGCTGTTATTTGTCTGAAAATATCTTGAAGACAATTTCATTAAATTTATTGATTGAAATGATTTAAGAATAAAATGACCCCAAGAATCAATTTCAAATTATTATAAAAATTACTCAAGTTGTTAAAATCACAATATCCTCATAATATTGTACATATTGATATCTGGGTTTGGGAGAAACTGATTTTACCAATGTCCTAAGAGAATGGGGCACTGCCTTAGATGCTTTAAAATACGTGAAATTGATATAAAGAAACACTATTTTATCGTGAAATGGATATAAAGAAACACTATCTTCTCATGCTGGCTGTCTAGGATACAAATGATGAAGCTTGCATTGGCATTTCCTAAAGTTACAGATATTTTTTTCAAATCCAGTTTCGAAGACTGCCTCCCTCCCCTCTCACTACCAGATTTTCTATTCCACACTCATCAAGGCCTTGGACTTTAAACACATTATAATTTCACTTACCTATTTATTACAAAGATTTGTTTAACTAACAATGATTAAATTACAGTAACACAAAAATAATGCCAAGAACCAATAGTGCTTGTGCAATTTTTTTTATTGCGCAAAAATATGATTGGTTTATTAGAAAATTCCAGAGTCAGTAACTGACGAGGGAAAATAAAATATAGATTATAATAACTCAGCTTTATTTTAACTTGGTGTTTTTAAAACTAACAATATTGATACATTGCTCAATTGGTATTTATTTTATCAAAATAACAATTTGACCAGAGAGTAGCCTTGGAGGAAAAGATTTTAGAGTTCAAGTTCTTTCTGTCTGACCTGGTCTATCACTAGACTATTTCAGAGAGATGGCCACACCTGCTCTATTTTCAGACCATTTCAGAAATGTCAGACCAGGTCCATCAAGATTATATTTAAGAAAATTGTCAAAGCTTGACCATTGGAGAGGCTGTCAGAAAAGCTCGTATGAAAACAATCCTAAGAAACATAAAATTGTTTTGTTGACAAAAAAAACAACAACTTGTTTTTAACATTCAAACACCAAGAAATGTTTAGTTTTGACCTGAATGGAAAATAATCGTCTACAATCCTTTAAGTGTCACCGGTCAAAGTCGGTGATGATAGATTGTACTTCAGTGTTACCGGTCAAAGTCGGTGATGATAGATTGCACTTCAAGTTATCATCAATTTCAGAAAATAACAACACGTATTGTTTCTGAAACAAACAGCTTCACTCGGGAAAGTATTCAATCAATAGAGATCACTCAGCTCATCACTGTCACTAGGGACATTGACCTATGACCTCTGAATAGTTGATGTTTCTTTGCATAAATTAAGTCCGGCTGACGTAGACTTAACTTTTGTCACCAGAAGAGGTAAAGATCTCATCAATGATGTAAATTTACGCTCGTCACTAATTTTACTTTCCGTGGCATACATGAGAAAAGTCATTGCGTACAATGTCTTGTTTGCGACAGCAAACAACTCTCGCACTGGCAGCCATTCATCACGTGTATGAAAGAGTAACTCATTCTTTAACAGACAATGTACAAATTGAGGAATGGAATCCATTTTGTTTACTTCATCCAACACTGGGCTGATGGGTAGTGCGACGTAATAAAAATATAATCTGAGGCAGGAGTTACCTCTCTTGACAAATCCAAAAGCAGAATTGCAGGTCACCTGACATTGTTCGGTATCTTCAGAGGCGTCACTAGGGTTAGTGTCACCCGGGGCGCTAGCTCATGGTGTCACCCCCTCACGACTTACCCCATAGAATTCCCCCGAATCTTCCAGTGCCAAATAACGATATCTAGTATCATATAGAAATTTACATTTTGGTGTCACCCCTTGTGATGGTGTCACCCGGGGCGGCCCGCCCCCACCACACCCCCTAGAGACGCCACTGGGTATCTTCCATTGGTATATCTGTGTCACATAGAATATATCCCCAAAAATAGGGATGACTTTTATGTAATGGATTTATATTGATAACATGTCCAGAATAAATGACAACACCATCATAGGGAGATGTGGAATATTTCTTACTGATTCGTTGGACTGGTTTGCATTTGCGCTGGTTATTCCTTCCTATATTTATTTCCGCATTATTTTGATTGACATGCGTATGAAAGGAGTCTCCGCAATGGACATAGGAAAAATAGGACAAAGTTTGAGTTTCATTTACGCCTATGTTCAAAACTTTATTAGCAACACACTGAAATCTCAGACTACATCTGGTTCAAGTTATTCTCTCAATAAACGATGTTTATCAATTGAACCTTTAACATATAGATTTAATGTTTTTTTCTGGTAAACATTTCCAAATGTTTTGTATTAAAGTCACTGATAACAAAGTCCCACAGAGCAAGAACTGATTGATTGTCAGCGTTACATATAAACATCTCCCTATTTATGTATGACAGTCCAGTTGTTAGATCTGTCACGGGGTGGTAATCAGTGGCGGATTTAGCTTTGTCTGCGTGGGGGGGGCCAGGAGAATTTTAGGGGGCGCCGCAAATTTTTACTAATATCAGAGCATTGGGTAAATACTAGGGCTGTTAACGATTAATTTAAATTTAATTGTTAACTTTTGAAAAATTAATGATTAATTAATCGTTAATTTCGATTAAAGCCAAAAAATTTTAATTTATGATGTCATAAGTAACACTCATTTCACGTTCTTGTTGAAAATCTAAATAACACTGGCATGTCTCCTTTATATATCTACTTTTCACCAACTACGCAAAAAGACAAGTGTGTTGACATTAATTGGTTCAAGTGATGAGCGGATCTAATTGACAATATAACCAGCCGAGCTGAATAATCATTCACATGGAACTGAGAAAACTTAATTTGGTATGCTCAAAACGGTCTTGGCAAGGACTGGCCTTATCGGATATCGGTGTTCATTAATTTTCCACCATTGTACAGGATTAATGGATTCAAGAACTTCCATCTCCATTTTGTAACGCAGTAATTCATCAGAAGAGCTGTCGTCATTTCTGTTTCAGAGTCAAACTCCATTACTGCCAATACCAAAATGTTCGTGTAATCTTCAGGAAATTATTTATCAGCCGCATTTTTAAAAAAAAACAATTTTTGTTGACTTTTTGACTTCAAATTATTTTTAAGTGATTGGTCGATTAATGGTTAAAAATAATTTAATCCTTAAGATTTTTAAGGATTAGTCGAGAAATTAATCGTTAATATCCGCAGCCGTTTTCAA
>MUZC01004764.1:217251-245857 GCA_002072015.1 Radix auricularia
TAACAGGAAGATTCAAGTAAATGTTTATAGAATATTGACAAACAAGAGAGACCTGATGCCATTTATTTTTCAATCAAGAATGGTAGAAACTCTTTAAGTTGTAGCTCACTAGATAGTGATGGACGTTGTGATGCATGCATATTTTTAAAGGTATAATATTCAAGAATGCTTCTTCAAGGTTAATGTGTTTGTAAATTTTGCATAAACTTCGAAGAGGATCTGTATTTTTTCCAACATTTGTGAGGGATCAATACAATATACATAAATAGCTGCGCCCCTAAATTCATTAAATCAATCATCTATTTATTTTAGAAGTGTATCCAAGATAGTGAAGTACGTTTCAGATTTAAAACTGTTAGTTGGATCATTAGCCCTTTCATCTCTACTAAGTTCACCTGCCTTACTTTTATTTTATGAAATTCGCGTTTCTTTAAATTTTGTTTTTAACATCTAGTTTGGAACAATTTTCGTTAATAAATTATTAGACATCTACTTTCAGAATTTTAAAAAGCTTGATCGCGTCTCATTTCAAGAAACTTATTTCTTCCAACATCGATCAATCGTTTTGCAATTGCAATGTCAATACTCTTGAGCTGCAAGTGGTTTGATAACATGAAAATATCAACCAACTTTTGTACAAATAGCATCAGAAAAAACACAAGAATATTTTGTTATTACAGCAGATAGTCTCATTGATTCTGCTCTGACACTTCCTTTATGTTATGTCGATGACCTTGAAATTATATCTTCTAGAGTGGCTAGAATAGCAGAGAATGATCCAATAACTGCATCAACTGCATGCGTACGCCCTACGGCTTGCCCATCTTGTATCAAAAAGTCATTTCAGAGTATCTA
The DNA here is from genome assembly GCA_002072015.1 of Radix auricularia. Taxonomy (NCBI): domain Eukaryota; kingdom Metazoa; phylum Mollusca; class Gastropoda; family Lymnaeidae; genus Radix; species Radix auricularia. The sequence goes on from MUZC01004764.1 coordinate 218,107, forward strand.
CTGTTGATTCATATTGATATTTTCGATTTTTTAAAAGAGTATGTAGACGTTGTAAACTAGACGTTAAAAATACGTTTCAGCTGTGCCAAAAAACAACTGTATACATCACTGTTTACAGACATTGCTTTGATAGTGACTAAATTCAAAACATGAGTACAACAATGAACATAGATGGCTTTGAATGAAGGTTTGAAGGCCACTCTTAGTTCAAGACATCACAGATGAGCCAACATATGCCTTTCCTCCTCAGATTGTGATATCAATGTCTCGCTTTTGTAATATGTAGTTCCACAACATGTCCTGATTTTGAAACTGAACGTAAAATGACATCTTATCAATTTCAAATATATCTATGGTCCGTCAGCTCTGTAAGAGATACAGCCATCTACTGATACCACCTGTGATCTGTTAGATATGTATGATTGAAACCAAGCCAGAACTGAGCCAGAAATCCCAAAATAATTTTGCAGGGTTTTTAGCAATGTTTGATGGTCGACGGTGTCAAAAGCAGCACTAAGATCTAAGAGGACCAATATAGAGATTTCCCCACTGTCTAGTGCGAGTGGGAGATCATTTGTTACCTTTAACAGGGTGGTCTATGTGCTATGAGAAGGTCTGTAGGCCGACTGATTGGGAATTAGAAGAGTGTTGTCGTTAAGATAAGAAAAAAGTTGTTTTAAGACAATTTTTTCAATGACCTTAGACTCAAATGAAATATTGGATACTGGTCGATAGTTGTTTAAATTATTTTGATCTAACCCTTGATTTTTCAGCAAGGGTTTTATTACAGCAGATTTACATAACATTGGAAAAGTATCAGATGTTAGACTCTCATTTACTATATGTGTTATTGTTGGGAGTAAAAGATCTAATGACTCAACAAATAATGGAGTGGGGATTGGATCAAGAGAACATGACGTTGGTTTAGATTTTAGAATAACAGCTTTGACCTCATTTTCCGTAACAGGGTGGAACATTTCAAAGCTAGAACTCACAGCAAAAGAGGGAGATACATTATGTGGGGGTAACATCGTTCTGTCAAGCTCAGCCCTAATTTCAGCAATTTTGTTTGTAAAAAAATTACAAAATATATCTGGTTGCTGATGCAACGGATATACAGAAGGAAGGACCACAGCCTTACTACTCCCTCTGAGGTTATTGCATACATGAAAAAGCTGCCTACTAGTACTACTTGTGAGTATTTTATTACTATAGTACAAATTTTTTGCTTGATGTACAATGTTAGTCACACGCCGCTTGGCAGTGGAATAAATTTGCTTGTGAACGATGAGTCTTGATCTCAACCAAGTCTTTTCTGCTATACGCTGATCTTTCTTGGCGCGTCGAAGATCATCCTTTATTAATGAACACCAGGGAGCTGCCGTGTTAACTTGACACTTTGGCGGGTGACAGGGGCGTGTCTATCCAGCATAGTGCGTAGTGTACTATTCAGCTTATCCAAAGTGGGGCAGAGGTCAGGGGACACCGCCACACTTAGATCTTGCCGAAAGGCGTCACGGTTCGTGCCACGTAGATTGCGAATGTCCTGGATTTTTGTGGATGGAGGAGGGGCAATTACCCTTAGTTCACATATAACACAAAAATGATCCGAGGACAGCTCTTCTGTTATGGTTGCAGATTTGACAAGGCTATCGTCAGGTCTGTGCAATACCCAATCAATTATATGTCCTCGATTAGGTTTATCAATTAGTTGTTGAATGTTGAATGCATCCAAATGCTCCATCATTTTTGCTGTCGGTGGATTCTGAGGTTCATCAAAATGAAAGTTCATGTCCCCTACTATCATGTAAGTACCAGGCAGAGTGTTGGCATAATCCAAAAGTTCCGGAAATTCCTCATGAAATTTGACATCTGTTATCTTATTTTTTCTGCTGGGAAAGACACGGTAAATGCACATAAAGTGGATGACACGATGTGGCACTGACAATTTAAGTTGAAATAACTCAAATGATGTGTGCGCAAATTTGAATTCAGTTAAAAATGTAAGCTCTTGGGACAGCGTACTTCTGTAGACAACAGCTAGACCTCCACTTCGAGTGGAACGGGGAAATGATCGAACAGAGTAGCCGAGTGGAGCAAGATCAGCACACTTTCCCTCGTCACCAGTCTGTCGAAACCAGGTCTCCTGTATAAACATGATGTCAATCTGCCTGTCCATGATGAATCAAGGAGTCTTTGCCTGATGACTGCCAAAAATCAATACCCATTGAAGCACCTAAATAACCTTTGACCTCGATTTCTATACTTTGCTAGGAATTCAACGTTTTAATCCATTATCAGTACCTGGATAAAGAAACCATCTTTACTGAACAATCAAATACTGATTTATTTTTTTATCTTCTGGTGACTAGTTCGAAGCTAAATATACAAAAGTAGTGTGCATAGAAAATGTATCTTCATTGAACAAATATTGTAGCATTTTAAATTAAGATTTAGTGAAGAGACCTGTGTAAGGTTGCTGTGTAGATTTCCATTTATCAGTATTTCTTACTAACTCAATTGCCAGTCCTAAAAAGCCTTGACCAAAAGTAGATTATGTCTGCACCCAACCACCTTTGTACATAATATAGGAAATATAGGTGGTTGGGTGCAGACAGAATCTACTTTTGCACCTAAAAATATGCACCTATAAATAAACTATACATTAGGGTAATAACATTTTTTTTTAAAAATGAAACCACTTGCAATCGAGGAAACTTTATGTGTAATTTAAGAATATCAATTGCATTTTTGATTTTTTTCAAAAAGTTCCCCCACCTTTTAGAAAATAAAAAGTGAAAAAAATAATTTATTACAAAAAGACCATTTTTTTTTTCAAAAAAGGTCATTTTTTAATAGCAAAAGTAGAACGATTAAAACTAATAACTAAGCAACATTTATTAACCAATGAGATATAGAGTAGTACAAAATGTATAAAAACGTTTGAAACATATTTTTTCCTATGAACTTCAGATTTAAAAATTCAGCTTTTTTGCGATTTCGCATGAAGTTCCTCCGTCAGTTTTACAGCACGTTCAGCAAGGAATTTGGTTTGATCAGGGAATGTCAATAATTGTCTCTTTGACTGACCAATGTTTCTTTAAACACATTAAAGTACGCTTTATTGTAGTGTTGTGAATGGAACAAAGCATTTGCCCATTCGTAGCAGATGAAGTCGCATGCTAGAGCAAGGACACTGCGCCACTCTGGTATAAGAAAAAATGCTATAACAACATATATTGCATGTGAGTTCCATCTTGCCTAGTGTAAATTTGGTAGTTTCTTCCAGCTGATTCTAGGCCAACTTGAAGTTGTTTTGTAATGACGATAAGCCTGATATAGTTCATATAAGAACTTAAAATATTCTTGTCATCCATGGTTCTCGCCTGTGTTAACATCATCTTTCGCAACGAGGCGGTAGTCAGCCTAAAGAGAGATACATGTTTCTGGTAACTTGTAAATGAAGGAATTTTTAAGTCCTGGTTTGCTTGTTAGCTCTTGAATAAGAAAATTCATAATATGCTTCAGAAGGAGGTCGAGTACATAGTGATGACATAATCCTGTTTAAGCTTTACAATCCCATGCAATCGACCAGTATTTACTGCGGTCGTGTCACAGATTATCATGCAAATATTTTCCCAAACATCATTTTCATCAATTAGCCCAAGTAGTTCCTTGTAATCTTTTACCATCAAACTGGAGACAATAGGGATCTTTGCTTTGAAGTTTTTGAGCAATTTTTATTTTCATTTTCTGTCCTTCAGAGATTACTCGTTTCAATACACCCGCCTGACTTGGAACAAGCACATCATGACCCTGTTCAGCAATGGTTGAAAAAACGTCATATGCTTTCTGTGTAGAAATGTTGTTTTTCTTTACTAGTAAACTCGCACTTTGTAGTGTTTGCTCTTTGGTATTTCGGTTAGCGTTCAGGATACGATGACGTGGAAGAAGAGGTTGGCAACTTGGCTAAGGAAGCAGAGGTTTACTATTCCGAAGATTCTGAGACAGTGTTTGTGTGGGTTGTGATTGAGAAGAGCTGGCTTGAGCTTGAGTTTTTGCTGGTTGGATTCATTTTTTTAAGTGGATTGATTCCAAAGTGCCTTGTTTGACTATTGAATAAACAACCTTTCCTCCACTCGTAATCTGCCTCTGGTAGAGTTCTTTATCCTCTGTGCTTTTCCAATCTCCATTAACGTTGGTGAAAAAAAAAAGAGAAATTTTGCATTGAATTTATGAGACGGTTTCTTTTTTTCTTTTCATATAGATCAATCAGTTGAGTTTCCTTCTGATGAGTGCGCTGGATAATAGTGAAAAGTCTAAAATTTCCCTCCAGAGCAATTCTATATTCGTAATCATAATTTGTATTCAGTCGTGTTCCTTTCTATTAAACAGAAAAGTGAAGTTTCCAAGAATTTGACAGTTTGTCGGCATCCGTGTGAGATTGTTTAGCTTATCAACAAATGGAATCGTTGGATTCATTTTCTGTTTAGAAGATGGGCGTAGATTCTTCCTCTAAATACTCCTGTTTGATTTTACACTAGCTGGAATTTATTTTATATGCGATTTTATTATGGTTTAAAAGATTTTAAATTTATTGCACTTTTTTCCTCTCTGTAAGACTTGCAATCTTGCACTGAAAACAGGATAGTCATCAAAAATATTTCACCATGTTGTAAAGTATTCCAGTATATCATCTTGACTTTATTTTTAAGGATAAGAATGGTTTTTTACATATCCAAAAGACCATATAGAGTTTATTACTATTTTTATCTGTAGTTTATTTTGATTATTTTTACAAAAAACTATAGCGAAGTCACATCTTAATTTATTAAAAAGCCAAAAAAACCTGTAAAAACTACAACACTTCGCGAATTGAGGAATAACACTAGCAAAAGCAAATACCGCCCTTCCGAAAATTAACTATAGCTTCTCTGACAAAATGAAGAGTTTCTACATTCTATGATTTCATTACAAAAAAGAGCGCTATCAAGGCGCGCTTCACCGCGGGCATTACCGCTAGTCAAACAGCACTGGGTGACCAAAAGAGAATGAAGAGGTGGGGGAACTTTTTTCAATTAAAAAAAAATAATGTTCCTACTGTCATCTGCATACAATTGTTCCTCGAATGCAAGGGGTTTCATATTCGTTAAGAAAAAAAATGAAAATATTTATAACCCTACTATACATAATATAGGAAATATGTCTATTTATAGGTGCATATTTTTTTTATATTGTGGTCCCACAAGACCTTCATATTAACAAGTTCATAATTTTGATACATGTACGGTAATGTTGATATGTATGCGTGCATCGGTTCTGTCAATAGAAATTTTGTTGTGCTCACTGATAAATAAATGAAAAGTTTTGTTTTGTTTTTGATATTGTTGTTACTATTGGCCATTAATTGTCAACATTTATGTTAATCTATGAAACTGATGAATTGATTATATTTATATAAATGTAATCTTTTATATGCTTTGGAAGTTCAGTACTAGCTAAGCTAAAGATTGAATTCAACTGTACTATCAGAAAATTATACAGTTGTTTTGTATGTCAATGTTGAACTCATTTCGCTAATGGGTTTTGGCACGAACGAACTTGCTACCGAAGACATTTTAGATCAAATTAGAGGTAGTTTAAAAGAGAAAATTCAGTTTCAAACTAATAAACTTCAACTATTCACAAATTCCTTTTGATGTCTACTGGGAAATAATGGCAGAGTAAGCTTTTAGTCTCTGCTAAGAAAATAATTGACGTATATCTGTTTTTGTAATAGAGGTGCAACTAAATTAAACCCACTAATTTTAACAATGTTGATCAATGGGGCAAGTGAAGCAGCAAACGGGAGTTTCTGTGGCCACGGCATATGAGGAGATTGTGTGGCTTGCACTATGACAAGCCGCGTTTACTTCAAAAAAAAAATATGATGTCTGTTATCCATTTGGAGATTTTGGACTCAGGTATATAGGTTCTGAAACAAGACCTCACCTTCACCGAGAATTGAACCCGCGACTGACTCGGTACGACCGATCACAGTGTCCCTAATAAATGCCGTAACTTCGTTCCACTAAGCCCTACTAGGAAATGATGGCCGTGACTTAAGCTGTTACATCAAAGACCTCACCTTTTCACACAATATCTTTGTAATTTAAAAATCTGCAACTGTTTTAAGCAATGGAAGGGGTCGCAGAAAATAATTTTAAGTAAATTTCATCAATATTTTTTTTAAAAAAAGTTTTAAAAGAAATAATTTCCATTAATCAAAGTTTGAAAAAGGAAATGACCCATAGCTTTTCAACAGTATTATCATCAGTCCCATGACGGTTGCGGTCGTTGGGGAATAGTATGGACACATCACTACATCGATATCCACATTCGGTGATATACCTTACGTGACGGCCAGTAAGAACACATCCCAACATTCATCTCCCCATTCGGCTACATAATTCATTCAGTCTCAGCCCTGTACAAACTTTGTTATTGTTAAATTTCTCCGCTGTCGAACTATTCGCCAGCCCCCACCTGTAGTCCTTTGAAGAATCCTTTTTTTTCAAGCTATCAAGTCGCAGCACATGACCAATCCATGACAGCTTGCGTCTCTTCATTGTCGTTATAACGGTTTCTTGACCAGCAGCAGTGGAAGTTATTCTGTCCCAGACATACGTAATGGTCTAGTATTCTAGATAAGATATATGGATCATTTTCCTCATGCATTTGTTTTGAAATGCATGCAGCTTGCTTTCAGTGGCTGCCAGTAGTGTCCAGTTATCACGTCTATATAGGACACTGGGTTTAGCGAGAGCTCTGTATAGCATCATCTTTGTTGGAAGAATATTGTTTTTGCTGGGCCTTATTTAGATAAATTTAGTAATTGTTGCTAATGCTGACGCAATTTAAGCTGGAGTTTCAGCTTCACAGTTAACATCTCTAGAAATAATGGCTCTTAGGCATTTGGTGTTCTTTATATATTCAAGATTTTGTGTTGGTTCAGTATAATGTTCGAATTTCTTAAATTAATTGAATTAGACGTTTACCAATATCTTGCTTTTCTCTGCGGGCTATTTCACATGCACTTGATCTGTCTGAAGTTTTGTCATTGAACTCCAAAAGCTCCAGGTTAAAAGATCTATATTATCGTCATCAAATAAGAAGTTGCACATAGTTCTTACACTTCTGGAGATGAATTGGTGGTGATCAGGACTAGTGAGAAATTGCACTTCACTCCAATCGACATCTTAAAAAATCTCTAAACAGCCTTTTAAGAGGACTGCACTGTTGGCCTAATTGTAGAGTTCTTCTATCACCTTTATTAAGCCTTCTTTAATGTTGAAACTTCTCATAACTTGCCTTGAAATATCGATCAAATGCTTTCTTGAAGTCTATGTAATGTAACTGATTTTTCTCGCTCTGTAGCCAGTTTGTATATAAGCTGACCACCCCACTATTGGAAGAGAATAGTATAAAAAGTGCGTAACCAGCTCGAGGTGACCCCAAAAAATAACAGGACAGCGTAAACTCCAAGCTAAATCGGCCATTCTTTGGTAAACAGGGGCGACAGCGAGTACATTAAAATTGAAAAAAAAAGTTGTAAAAGAGGCCGTCCATAAATGATGACACGCGATATGGGTCAATTTTTAACCCCCTCCTCCCGTCACACTACGTCACGCTCCATGGGGGGGGTGGAGAAGATGTAAAAAAGTGTGCCAGTTTGTGACAGGGGGATGGGGGTCCGGTCATGTGTAACGTGTTTTATAATAAATTCTAATTATTTTATTAATTAAAAAAAAATTGTTTGAAAGTGTGACGTACTTAAAGGGGGGGGGTCTGAGGATTTTGACAGGGGGTAGGGGGGGTAAAAATGGTCAACAACAGCGTGATGTACTTTATGGACGACACCTTAGCAAAAGGTACCTTGAAGAATATAGCGGACACCAGCTCTGAGAAAACCTTTCTTTGGGGTAATACACAACAAATATGTTTTGGTTATTTATAGAACATTCCAGTTTCAAACAGTGATAAAGATAAATTTTATTGCAAATTATTATAATAATACTAGCCGACCCGCGTCGTAGCATACGCCACTAATCATTTAGTGACGGGTGAAGACTTCCTGATAAAACACAGTTGTCCAAATGGGGTGGGTTTGGGCAAACGACTGTGAGTGATTGAAAAGAAGAACTCTGGATAGAGCAACATAAAATTGTCCATGACTGAAAACAGGTTTTGGAAGATACAGACATATCTTTTTGAACGTTTGGTCCTGTGCTTTATTTATTGTCATGGCAAAGGCTAATCTAACAGGGAATTGTCTGCGCGTAAAGGTAAAGGGCACGAAACAAAGCTAACAGCCGTGTTGCGAAGTCATGTTCGAAAATAAAGTGGGAAATGAACGGGCCTAAACACAAACATTTTTAAAAATTAAAAAAGTGATTCTTAGCTGGGGCTTGAACCTACGACCTTCCGCGTGTTAGGCGAATGTAATAACCATTACACTACGAAATACATGCTATTCTGTTGTTCTGAAAGAACAAAGTAATTGACCTCAATTGAACGTATTTTTGGCCTGGTCTCGATGACCCCCACCCTTTGCATTAACTTTTCTTGCCAGCTGATTGGTCGGTAGGGTTAGACAGCTTGCTTGGTGTCCGGCATGGTTGAACCATGAGGAGAATTATAAATAAATACTAGGGCTTGTTATGATTAATTTTAATTTAATCGTTAAAATTTGAAAAATTAACTATTAATTTTTTATGAATTAATCATTATTTTGATTAAAGCCAATAAATGTCTCAAAGGAAGTAATATAGACAGATAATTGACTTTTGTGTGTTTTATTGTGTTATTTCCCCAGTCTCGTATACAAAGTAAAATATCATTTTGAACTTTTTTTTGACTGCTTTTGACTTTTGTACTATGTTCCTCGGTGATACAGATCCTGCGATTTGAGTTACTATAAATCAATAATTTTAAAAAAAATTAAATTGAGATATTTTTAAAAAAATTTTTATCGAATTTTTATTGATTAAAATTACTTAAATCGATGTTTAAAATAAAATTTAAAACGATTTTTAAAAAAAGTCCTCTAAAATCCATGAAGTGTCAAAGGTCAAGGTCGGTAATGTTAGATTGTACTTGAGATTATCACCAATTTTAGGAAATGGCAACACGGGCGTTTTCTGAAAACAAACAGCTTCACTCGGGAAAGTATTCAACCAATAGAGATCACTCAGCTCAACACGACCACTATAGGCATTGACCTTTGACCTCTGAGTAGTTGATGTTTCTTTGCATACATTAAGTCCGGCTGACCTAGAGTTAAATTCTCTCATGAGAAAAGGTAATGACCTCATTAATGATGTCAATTTCGGTCCTTCTTTCGTTCCGTCCTCAAAAGAATAACCAAGAAAAGTCATTGTGTAGAATGTCTTGTTTGAGACAGGGGCAAACAACTCTCGACCTGGCAGCCACTCATCACGTGTATCAAAGAGTAACTCATTCTTTAACAGACAATGTACAAATTGAGGAATGGAAACCATTTTGTTTACTTCATCCAACAGTGGGCTGATGGGTAGTGCGACGTAATAAAAATATAATCTGAGGCAGGAGTTACCTCTCTTGTCAAACCCAAAAGCAGAATTGCAGGTTACGTGACATTGTTTTTTTTTAACTTCCGTTGCATTGTTAGTATCACATAAAATATTTTCCCAAAATATTTGAGCACTTTTATTAAATGGTATTATGTTTATAAAATGCCCAGAATAGATCACAACACCTTGAAATGGAGCCTGGAAAGAAAACTGGATAATTTGTTCACGATAGGACACAGTGGCTGACACAGTATCTATGTCACGATAGGACACAGGGGCTGACACAATATCCATGTCACGAGTGGACACACTGGCTGACACAGTATCCTGGTCACGATAGGACACAGGGGCTGACACAGTATCCATGTCACGATAGGACACACTGGCTGACACAGTATCCATGTCACGAGTGGACACACTGGCTGACACAGTATCCATGTCACGTTAGGACACAGGGGCTGACACATTATCCATGTCACGAGTGGACACGGGGACTGACACAGTATCCATGTCACGAGTGGACACACTGGCTGACACAGTTTCTTTGTCACGAGTGGACACACTAGCAGCTGAAGTTTCTGTGATATTATCAATCAAATCTTCACTTTTAGCCGTTAGTTCAAGGAGGTATGACTCATTATTAGATACACTGTCAGTATTGTTGAACTCAGCAATTGTCAACACGAAGAAGATTAGGCCTACACACCGTGAGTATTGAGATATAACACTGAGAGCCATTCTTAAAACGTGTCACAAAAAACTTATTCAGTCAACAGTTTTTCCTCGGCTTTTATGTCCGACAACTGATAATATATTGTAGACGCTGATAGTCTTCTACGGAGACCTACTCTCGAACACAAAAGGTTAATTGATTCAATTTAACCCAAACGCATAAATTACTGTTAGATTAAATTTATGTTTTGTGTGGTTAGGTCAGAGCTGGTCTTAGCGATTGCGGGGCACCATGCGGCTTAGTGTGCGGGGACTAGTTTGGGTAGGGATAAGGAACTAATAAGGACAATAATCGCGGGTCCCACTGCGGCCGCATAGGTTTCGATGGCCTAAGAACAACCCTCGGTTAGGTAGTGAATAAATCCTAACTTAATTAACAACTCGGATTCATAGTCGTATTTTTAAATAAAAATAAGTTTGTATGGCAAAAAAAATTCACTGGAATCTTTTCTTTAACAGAAAACATTCTTTTTTTAAATCTGCTACAAACTCAATAGTTATGTATTATTATTATAAGTAGTACTAAATATGTATTAGTGAAAGGTGATATTTTTTAAAAGAAAATATTCTAGTTAAGTATTAATTACCATAGACAATGATTTATTTTTTTAAAAATCCCCCATACAAACACAAGTAACTAAACCAATATGATAATAAAAAAAATTAAATTAAAATAAAGAAATTGAAAATAGTTATGATAATATAAACAAGAGCAACTATAAAGCTGCTGTGGGAAAATGACATTTTAAAATATTATTAACGGGAGTGAACATTGCCATTAATAGATTATAGACTAGTTCCTGATATATCAATGAAATTGATTCAATAATTGTGAAAGTGTGTAACTTTTGATTTAAAATTCTATGACTTTTGGATGAATAATGAAAAGAAAAAATATTTAATATTTCGTTTTTACGTGTACCAGCACGGAGTAGACAAAAAATCGAGGGGCGCAAATTTCATTTTTATGGACCTGCGGAAAAAGGTTCCGAAAAATGCATGTTAAAAACTAAACCCGAAAATGAGTACATTTTTTTTAAAGAGTGTATTGTGTAAAATATAATATCTTTTTAAATAACAAACAACTCACAAATATTATATTATATAATTAAAGCAAATATCCAATTTAAACCTGTGCCGCAGTACGTTTTATGACGAGAGGTTGTCCCGTTCTTTCTACGGCACCACTTGTGTACTTCGGAGAGTTGTCACCCCTGACACTTTCCATTTGATCAATTTTCACCATGATATTGCGTTGTAAACCTCATTTTGGCGCCTCTGTTGCTTGGCGTCCGCGGACATATTTGACCCCACTGCCCCAACTTACTACGTTTTTGACCGGCGCACAGCACAGACGGGTGCAACTGTACAATGTTGTTTTCCTTACTGCTACAAGCGGTATGCATCAAACAACAACACAAGATGTCTCACCAATGGAGAGAAAATTCCCAGAAGTGGAATGTTGTATTCTGTAGCCAAAGATTATATTAATGCCAGGGCTGCATCTTCTTCTTGAGCAAAAAATTGTCATTACTTATTTGTAGCATGTAGTAAAAACCCTTTAAAAAACTGAAACTGCAAAAAAAAAAAAAATGTTTAAAGACCAAAAGTCGGGGCTTAATTAAATGGGGTATTCGTTCAAAAAATTTCTAAAAGAATAGATGCTCCTTCTTAGAGATTTTGAAATGCAGAAACGCACCTTGATGGGACGAACATGAACGTGCAGGGTACAAGCAACAATTAGAAATATCAACCTTCTGCTTTTTTTTTTTAACCATGTGGTAGCCACTCCTTTTATCTGATGATAAAAATTAACAATTAATGTTATGTACCAATCATCGTTAGAAGACAACTATTTTATGTAGTTAATGGTATGTCCCAATCATCGTTAGAAGGAAACAACTATTTTATGTAATTAATGTTATGTCCCAATCATCGTTAGAAAGAAACAACTATTTTATGTAATTAATGTTATGTCCCAATCATCGTTAGAATGAAACAACTATTTTATGTAGTTAATGTTATGTCCCAATCATCGTTAGAAGGAAACAACTTTTTTATGTAATTAATGTTATGTCCCAATCATCGTTAGAAGGAGAAAACTATTTTATGTAATTAATGTTATGTCCCAATCATCGTTATAGAAGGAGAAAACTATTTTATGTAATTAATGTTATGTCCCAATCATCGTTAGGAAACAACCAGTTATGTAATTAATGCTATAAGTTATGTCCCAAACATAGTTAGGAAACAACTATTTTATGTAATTAATGTTATGTCCCAATCATCGTTATAAGGAAACAACTATTTCATGTTGTCCGAAATTTGTATTCATTATTACATTTGTTTCTTCATTGACTTTCAGACGCCTCAGCAGCTCTCATGACATCAGCTATAGCCTTCAGTAATACTACTTCAGAACTTCATGTGCTCTGTTCATTGCTCACAGTATTTTGATTTAGAGGGCATTCTACTTTCAACACTGACTGTGTGTACAATTTTCAACCATTTCGCTCGGACACGTACGTGCGTAGCTGACTGGTTGGTTTGGTGGTAACAGTAACAGAGAGTTGTCTTACAGAGTTCTCGTTCGTCACGGTGTCTGCTTGCACCGTTGCTATGGAGACAGCTGTGAGTTGATATGCCAGACTGGTCTCCTAAATTTAACAAAGTAGATACTGCCAGTTGCCAGCTGCGTGTCGTGTCGATTTGACAAAACATCGCAATTCACTGACTTAAATTGTTAAACATTAATAATTTACATGGCATTCGAATTGTCAAATTCAGGCAGATATTTACATTCAAGGAAAAAAAATGGTATTAATTTTTATAAATCTTTATTTTCAACTCATATATACATTATTATAATAATTTACAATTCACAAAAATAGAAAAATCATCTTCCTTTTAAAAATCTTAATAAATTAACATTTAAACAAACAAAAACTAAGTAATAAAATTTCATCCTTAAGTGTGTAAACAATAACAATTAAATAAACACACACGCGAGCAAAGTTTCATTTTTTTAGAACATAAGACGGTAATTATTTTCGTTATGGTATCTAGATCTATATCTTATAACACACATTCAATTTTCTCGGAGACTTCGTGTATTTACGTTGTATTGTATGATGAGATCAAAATTCTCTATTTCACAATAATTGTCATAATCTTTATTCTTTTCACGTAAACATATTATTATTTTAACAGGACTTCTTTTTTTTTTTTTTCTTTCCAAGAAGTGAAATGAAAATGACTTAATGCCATAACTATGGGAAAATCTTTAAATAATTAAACCCTTTAAAACTTTGTTTACTATGTAAGTGTCATCTCTTGCTAAAAAAAATGTCAAGAGCGTCATAAAATATCGTCTATTGCCTCACAAAGTTTGTAAGACTTCACTGATTAATACTTGACATGTCACTTCTGGGCGAGTTCATTTCCATAAAGAAAATCTCTCCATCCTTGTTAGGCGGCACAGTTTTGACTAATGTGACACGCCCCTGTCATGACTGTTTATCAGTGCTTATCGGTAGAAAGGGTGATCAATAAGGAACTTTTTCAATATTTTACACACACATTTAAAACAGATTGCCCCAGCACATGGCCTCCCCGTGTGCTTCACATGATGTGTCCACTGCTGTGCCCCTGAACTGGATTTGGTAACAAATAGATTATGGTATCCCATATTATGAGTTTTTCTGAGGCAGAGGTGTGTCTACTGCTGCATGTTACGTGGATGTTTGTTACCCGGGTTATACATCAAACAGTTTATAGTTCATGCGCTTTCACGTGTGCTGTCACGTGCTATCGGTGGCCTCTCCTTGACACACACAAGCACACGTGCATTTTTTTGTCTTGACCATCAACCCCAAGGCCGTTTTGGCTACTGGCGTGCTCGTGTAGCCCGGTCCCCGCCTCTGGCGTAGTGGCCATCTTCTGTACCTCAGTCGTTTTGCCGGCTGTTGTCTCGGGTCAAGGGTGTTGTCTCGTTTTCGTTTCAGCTGGAACGTTTCGTTCTCCTTGTTTTCCGGAAGTGTGGACGAGTCTGTGGCAGTGGAAGATGCCCCACTGCTGCCCAATCCACTGTCCACTACTGCTCCACCATGGGTGGACAACTCGATGGGAGTCGGGACTGTTGTATCCTCTCCGCCCATCGGCTTATCATTGATGATAGTTTCTTGTTTATCACCGTCAACAGTTTCACAGTCAACGAACATGTCCTGAGAATCCTCATCGGAAGCTATGATCTCCAATCCACATTTGGTCACAAATGGACTGATCCCTTTCAGCTCAGCTTCACTCGGGAAGAAGCCATTTCCACTTTCGGGGGAAGAAGGATAGGAATCTCCACTGGAAGCACTCTGTGTATTTCGACTGGCCGAGTAGTTGGATAGATGTTCAGTATCAGATTTCATCTTCTCATCAGGTCTGCTGTTGCCTGACATCCCGTCGTGTGTGTCAGCTGAGATTTTGTAATTGAAATTCAAAGAACTGGTCGGAAATACAGGTATCTGCCGCCATTGGACTGGCGCTGTGTTCAGATTTTGTTCAGAAGTTTGGTATAAGTTGGCGAATACTGGCGGGAAAGAACTAGGAAATGTAACTGGTATAAAGGGACTTAACTCATGGGAAGTGTTTGCTTTTAGATTGGGTTCATCTTTCAACAGGGCGTCGATCATGAACGCAGACGAATTTTTAGATTTATCTGCCCCTTGCTTGTTGACGTCACAGGTTTCACATGTAGATAGTTCCCTATCAACAAACTTCTGGCCAATGGACTTCTCTCTATCGTTGTCTGTCACTATGGGAAGTGACGAAACGGAATCTCCATTTGGTGGGCGAGGGTCAAGGTCTGGGAAAGATACAGGATGAGGAGGAGAAGAGTTTATTTCTGTGTTCGACTTGGTGACACCCACATTTGGGACGACGCTCCTGGAAGCTGAACATGATTGACCTTGACATTCAACATCGTCGGTGTCTGCAGACTCTTGTTTAATGTTTGATGTCAGACGAGAGCCGCTCTTCAATCCGTCAAACAACCTAGATGCATATTTTGGTACTAAGGTAGGGGCACTTTGATTGTTGGAGTAGTCAGGCAACTGATGCTGTAAATATTGGAGATACTGACCGGTGGTCAGCCCAAGCGACTCCTGAGAATACGACCACACCGGATCATAGGAACTAGTGCTGGTGTGGTTACTGGTCGAGGTTAAGAAATCACTCTTGGCTGATGGGTTGTGATAAGTACTTGCTGGACACGGGTCACTGGGCTGCACTGGGAGACCTTTGTTCCAAGTCTGCCATTGGGAGAACGCGTGGTTGGTCACGTCTGCTGAGGTCGCGTACTGACTACTTCCGTAGACTGAGTTCGGCCCGCCACCGAAACACGAGGCGGTATCGAGGTAACTTCCGGTAGGATAACTTGGGAGTTGGTAATTGTTGAGTACCCGAAAATCCATAGGAGGCAAGGCGAGGTTTAAGATGTGGGGCATATGGTTATAGACTCCGCCCTGGGGGGCATTAGCTGTGGGCTGGGGCGGCTGCAGAAAGTGCGGTGGTGGGATGTAAGGCTGGTGGGCCACGGGGATATTGGCTGACCAATTTAATGACGTCAGATCCGATCGCCCGTCGTGCATCATCTTCTGATGTTGGATGTAAAATTGAGTTTCATCCAGGCTGGTGTCATGGCTGCCCTCCCTTGGCTGTTGGACTTCTGCAGACGACAAGAATTTTAAATGTAAAAGATGACCATTTATTATACCCATTAATGCGCCGAATCTAGTACATTCATTTTGGAATCGTGTAAACAAAATCTTGATAAACCACCCAACAAAAGAAGATATTGAAGTTGTAAAGTACTTACTGGAACTGTCCACTCCTGCACGCATACACGCATCATATCTACACGCCTTGCATGCCTTTCGTGAGCTGTGGTTGACCACGCATTGACCGTCCGACTTGCATTCTGGGATTTTAACTTTGCCCTGAAACATGAAAGAAGAAGAATACATTATTGGAATATCAAAGTTAGTTTAATAAATTATTGGAATAGCAAAGTTAATTTAATAAATTATTGGAATATCAAAGTTAGTTTAATAAATTATTGGAATATCACATTTAGTTTAACAACATTTATATAGTCCATTACACAACTCGTCCTAACATCAACGGGTTGTACTCCTCTCAGTGTGTTTATTCCAGCACATCTATCTCTTCTCTTAAATTTTAGTAATTTGTATTTTCTAATGTACGTTCGATCAGACTAAAGTCTCTTATTGTTGGATTAACCAAGCCGAAGTATTTTATGGTTAGGTCAAGCAAAGCGAAGTCATTTTATTTATTATTAGGTAATTATGTCTTGTCTTATCTGTTACAGACACTGCTTCTATACAATAGTTTTGTATTCTACGTCTACGTCCTGCCAGGAACGTATTGGGGGCAGGTGACTCAGGGTTCACAGGCCACGGCTATGAGGGACCACGTCATTCCCAGTAGCCTTTGTATCCCTAACTAGTTTCGGGTACTCATTGGCCACAGGAACAAAGCCTTGCCTTCACACTTCACGGAGATTCGAACCCGTGACCCTATGGAACGCTAGCCGAGCGCGCATGCCGCTCTTCTATATCAGATAAAAATGACCAAAATTCTTTTATTCTGAGGTTAAGCTGACAAAAGTCTGTTATTTAATAAGCTCTGAGCACTTAACACAAATTATGGCAAGGGAGCAAACTCACCTGGACAGTCCGTTTGAAGAAAGCACGACAGCCGTTACACAGGAGTCTTGTGTAGTGAAGAGCTACCTGGTCAGACGTCTCACCACACACGACACAGGCGTTATGAACTGTGGGGGGGGGGGTAGAAAGAGAGAGAGATGTTAATATAGTGATGATGGATTCATTTACTTTATCTAAAACAGGGGTCGGCGAACAGGGATAAATTATCCCTATTGGGGTAAAAACGGAATTCATGGGGATAACGGAGAAGAATTGGTACATAAAATCTTCTTAATATATTGCGGGTGTACCAAAAGAGCCTCAGGGCCAAGGGCTGGCAGAGACACTTCTTGAACTTCTATCCAATAATGAGACAAGTATTGAGTTTGAAAACAGAGCAGATCTGACATTATATTTTTTGATGTCATTCTACAAAGGCTTACTACATTGAACTTGACGGGTGTTTCAAAACGTTTTTCACCTTTTGCAACTATGCACCTTCTTTCAAAAGGGATTTCATACACTATTGAACATAAAAACAAAGCTGCGAAATCGATTGTCCCTGAAGATAGAATCCAACTTGCCCTGACATACAAGACACCAATTTCGATGAAACTGTCTTAAAGTTATTTTGTTTTAAATCCGATTTCATCGCATTAATTCTAATTTAACCTTGTAATAACATGACCAGTGCCGTTAAACCTATAACCGTTATAACCATTAATTTCGACTGTAAACTTTATCCTTGTAATAACATGACCAGTGCCGTTAAACCTATAACCGTTATAACCATATTAATTTCGACTGTAAACTTTATAATTGGATCAAACCAATTCCCCATGAAATATGATTCCTCCGTGTGGTTGAGTTAAAATATCTACGCATAATCCTTTTTAATTCAAAATTTAGACATTTCCTGAGACCTGTAACTAGAATCTCACTAGAATCATCTTCGGCTGGGGCTTTGCCACAGATCATTTGGGGGGGGGGGGGGGGGGGGGGGGGGGGGAGTGGGACTAAAACGCTTCCACAAACCCCGACTGATGTGGGCAGGACTCACGCCCTCGGGGTAACGTCGACATAAACTTGTATAGTTTGGGGTAATGAGCAAAGTTGTTCGTCGACCCCTGATCTGGAACATAGAGCTACCAATGGCAAAACGAGAAATATTTGAGTTTGGGCCAAACTGGCCAACTGTCATCTGACATCATCATCATGTTCAATAATTTAAATTTGAACTTGTCTCACTCCTTATGTCAATTACGTCAGTGGTAAACGAACCAGTGTTAGAAGTCAACACCGTACGCCACGTGGTCTGGTGATCTCATTTTGTGCAGGACCAGGTACATCAATGACACCAGTAGTAAAGTAGTAAAAGACAAATGAACTTGACAATAATCGGGTACTGAAAACATGTTTATAACTACAGTAACTCATAGTTAAAAATGCCCAGAAAATAAATTAATAAGACCATGTCAAGGGGTGTGGGGGGGGGGGTAAAATAATTTTCAACATAATTTTCTAGAAGTGTATTTCTAAGATGGGCATGATACAAATGATAGGCGGGATACAAAAGATAGGTATGATACGACATGTAGACATGGTACAAATGTCTGGTTAAAGGCTTGATACGAAAGGTAACCGTGAACTTAATGTAACATGGACAGATTACGTGGACATCTTATCTTATCGTATATGTTACAGAGCTCTTTCTATACAGATGATTATTGCGTCCTACGTTAACCTATGGTTTCTGTTTAGTTATGCATTCTTATTAGAGTTTTAAATGATAAAGTATTGGCTTTCCTTGTTTCTTCAGGCAACTTATCGACGCCCGAATTACGGACGGGAAGAAAGAAATCTTGTATGTGCTTTTTTCTTGCATATTGAATAAGAAATATGTTTTTATCCTTATGATTGTCTATCTGAGGGTTGTATTAAGTTATCTCTGTGTTGTATTTCCAAATTAGAATTATATAATTACTAATTTACTCTAATTGTTCAAGGTTTAATGATTTAACTAATGGTGTTACTCTTGTCTTGTAAATGAAAGTAGAAAATAGGAAAATAAAGGACTTGCTATCTTATTTTAAGAAATATTTCATTCCACCAATTTACTTGTATGTCATACATCAATTTATTTTATGTTACAATAGCTCATCCACACCTATCAATATAGGAGCCGCCTCCTTGAGTTGAGCATAAACTAATGAAAGAAATGACGTCAATGTGAACTCACCTTTAACCTCCATGACGTCAGTTTGTGCACCAATTTGAGTCTAGTAGTCAGAAGCCGATACCAGAGTTTGAAGACGGGATGTTTTGTTTATATTCCACAACATAACAGAACACACATTAATTCCACACAGCAGAGGCAGATGTTTGACACACAGCACAGTTGGTGTAGTAGTAGAGTACAAATCTTTGGGCTCTGCAAAGACTGGAAATAGTTTGATAATCCAAAGTGAAATGTTAAAAAGTCCATACAAGATTAAACCTACTAGCAGTGAGCACAGGATGCACAGTGAGGTCTGAATATGAAATAGATACCCGCTGTAACTTTGACCCTTCTTTATATACACGTCTACTGGACATTATGACGTCACGAACATAGGTCCTTTTCAATGTCCAAACAAATCTTTCCCCCCACCCCCGGACCTCCAGCCACGTTCTGATTGGTTAGAGCAGCTACGGCGCGTGTCCGAGCCCCGCCCATTCGGTTGTCACCTAACTATCACAGATCATCAGCGGTAATCCCATCAAGCTTGACCACTCGAAGGTGGGCAGCAGGACCACGCGGATTAAGTTTGAAAAACAACGCCAACAAAAGATGTGTCAACATATCATTGGGATCCAGGCTCACAAAACTGGTTGTTGAGGGCTTGGGTAATACATTTGACGGGCGATTAATTTAAGTGAAGTTGAGTCGAGGGGGGGAGGGGGTTGAAAGATTGGCATGTGAATTTTGTTTAATGGTCAGTACACGGTCTGGTAGGTTTAGTGTGTGTGTGGGGGGGATTGTATAAGGTTTTAAGCTGTACTCCGTGATTTATTGAACAGAGGGTTTTTGTTTGTTTATTCTTTTTTCCTTCTGTTTTGTGAGAAGATAGAGATGCAAAACAGGGAAAACAAATATTTATTTTATTAAAACAGTGAATTATATGCCTGAAAGCAGGTCACAGACTACGTACATTTCGGCAAAAAGCATTTCTCAATGAAAATATAGAGAAATATAGAGAAACAAATAATACTAATAAAATATAAATGAAAAACATAGCTGCGGTGAATTTTAAAAAAGCTGAGAATTTAGGTGAAAGAACTACAAGACATCGGAAATGAGAAGATAGAACTACAAGACATTGGAAATGAGAAGATAGAACTAGAATACAAGACATCGGAAATGAGAAGATAGAACTAGAATACATCGGAAATGAGAAGATAGAACTAGAATACAAGACATCGGAAATGAGAAGATAGAACTAGAATACATCGGAAATGAGAAGATAGAACTACAAGACATCGGGAATGAGAAGATAGAACTACAAGTTACAAGACATCGGGAATGAGAAGATAGAACTACAAGACATTGGAAAATGAGAAGATAGAACTACAAGACATTAGAAATGAGAAGATAGAACTACAAGACATCGGGAATGAGAAGATAGAACTACAAGACACCGGGAATGAGAAGATAGAACTACAAGTTACAAGACATCGGGAATGAGAAGATAGAACTAGAATACAAGACATCGGAAATGAGAAGATAGAACTACAAGACATCGGGAATGAGAAGATAGAACTACAAGACATTGGAAATGAGAAGATAGAACTAGAAGACATTGGAAATGAGAAGATAGAACTAAAAGACATTAGAAATGAGAAGATAGAACTACAAGACATTAGAAATGAGAAGATAGAACTACAAGACATCGGGAATGAGAAGATAGAACTACAAGACATTGGAAATGAGAAGATAGAACTAGAAGACATCGGGAATGAGAAGATAGAACTACAAGTTACAAGACATCGGGAATGAGAAGATAGAACTACAAGTTACAAGACATCGGGAATGAGAAGATAGAACTACAAGACATCGGAAATGAGCAGATAGAACTACAAGACATTAGATATGAGAAGATAAAACTACGAGAAACGAGAAGTTAAAAAAAGAACATCTAAGACACAAAAAACTAGAGGAGATAGAGCAACAAGACTGCGTTATTTTGTTAGCGTCACGCTCTAATGGTTTAAAGCGAAGGTTGGTATCAAAGGAAGAAGAGCAAACAGATAAGTCGTTGTTACGGGGCGGGGTGGTGTGAGATGTTCTCTTCAAATCGCAAATGATTTTTTTAAATTTTAATTTATTCGAATATTTGTTTGCTAATAATATTTATAACCAGAGACGATTCGTATGAAAGCCATGTTTAGAAAAACCTATGTGAAGCCTCTACACCCAAAGCCATATAACAAAGTATTACATTTAAGTAAAGCAGTTTATTAGAAGCCCTCCATCCAACTTCCTTTAAAGATACACCCCCGCTTACATGTTATCACATTTGATTATATGGCAATGTCCAAAAACTCCACCACTGCATGTCATTCGTTTACCCCCCCCCCACCCCTTCTTTTTAAAAAAATGATAAACTGGGACAAAAATAGCAATTACCAAACGCATGTGTAGCCTATATTTCAAAAAATCTAATTACGTTGTTCATTAGTTATCTAAAAGTTCGAGAATTGTGAACCGTCTAGCCACTAGTGATAATTGTCAAAATTTGTTTCGACAACATTTCTAATTTTATTTATGTTAATTCCGGGCTATATCCGATTATACGTTCCCAAATGGGTTATATAGCAATTAACTCTGTGTTCTCTTCCTTTGTTATTTAGTTTAAGTTTTAGAATTTGTATTTGTTAATTTAGGGTTGGGGTTGGGTTTAATTATAATTGTGAATTTAGAGTTAGGTTTAGTTTTAGAATTTTAATAGTTGAATTTTCCAATTTCTTTGTAACGTGTCATATCAACAAAGATGGCGGCCATGTAACGCGGGAACGTCTAATCTGATTGTACCTAAATCTGC
This sequence comes from Radix auricularia, assembly GCA_002072015.1. NCBI lineage: Eukaryota > Metazoa > Mollusca > Gastropoda > Lymnaeidae > Radix > Radix auricularia. Next base: position 240,226 of record MUZC01004764.1, read on the forward strand.
AATAAAAACAAACCGTAAAAACAAAATTTTTGACTATAAATCCCTTATATGTGAGATAGAACCAAAGGGTTTTGATGATGTTGACAGACTGAACGTGACTTAACTCCCAAATGCTGTAAACGGGGACGGGTGGGGGTGCGGGGTGATCACCGATCGTCTGAGTGAACTCAGCAAACTCGTGAATGTAAAAATCAACAGACGGTTATTATACATGCATGTAGAAATAAACTGAAAGTGCATTACTTTTATTACGGTACATTCGATCGATCTGAAATTTTGATACAATGCATTGTTAGGAGACACGAGTCGATATGCAGAATTTCAGCTCGATAGCATGACGTAAAGTTGGTCATTTTTTACTTTATTTTTCCGCCCGCCAGACGGACGAACGTACCGTACGGTTGGACGAAGAGACGACGGTGAAGTTAATATAAAGGATTTAAAAATATAAAACTCGTCATTGCCACTCTAAACCACCACCACCCCTTCTTCCCATACCACTCAAGCCCCATCACAGCAACGAAAACAATCTTAAGTATAACAATACAAGTATGATGAGCGATGGTCTTGGCCAACTCCGTAAGACATAAATTGACCAGCGGTCAGTTCCCGGGCTCCAGATCGGAACACATTTGACGCGTGTCGCCTACCGTTCGGAGTCGTGTCACCCGTACGGTCACCTTTGTCTTGAGGTCACTATGTTACGTCATCGGCTTGTGAGTGGTCATCTTGTCATGTCGTTGATTGGGATTGGGACACAATCAGTTTTTTTGTCATGTCGTATGAGGATTGGGACACAATCAGTTTTTTGGCATGTCGTATGAGGATTTCGACACAATCAGTTTTTTTGTCATGTCGTATGAGGATTGGGGCACAATCAGTTTTTTGTCATGTCGTATGAGGATTTGGACACAATCCGTATTTTGGAATGTCGTATGAGAATTTTGACACAATCAGTTTTTTTTTAGTCATGAACCTTCCTTTCAATAAACGGACATTAATAGGTTCAAATTTAAAATGGTCCCTTAGTTCAAATCGTTAAGGTCCTATTTGACAATTTCCAATTAAGTATGAGAAGGTTAGAGCTGCTAGCGACTACTCCGCCGTTGTGAAATAAAGAGATCGAATCTGATTATCTTCACTACAAATCAAGACATCATCGCTAAATATGGGGTTAATAACAGTTGCCCATTGCATTGGAAATTCTTAGTTTGTTATTGTGAATTTGATTTATCAATGATTCTAGCAAACAATGTTTTAAACCAGGAATTTAAGTTAAGTTTTTTAAAGGGCAAGGCATTTAAGGCAGGGTATATTTTACACAAGGCTTTTAACGCAATATCTTTTAGTAAATATCACTTAGAAGATGTATTTTAGGTAAGTTTGTTATAAAGGGCAGTGTATTTTAGGAGAACATTTCTTTCTTAAAATGACTCATAGGGGCGTGGAGATGGTGGAATAACAATTTATGAACATCTCAAGGGTCAATGAACATCTCAGGGGTCAATGGACATCTCAGGGGTCGATGGACATCTCTGGGGTCGACGGACATCTCAGGGATCAACATTTATTGATTGAAAATATAGGGGAATGTAAGAGGCTTAAATCTTATTGTCTTTCGTAACAACGTATCGCGGCTCGCTGGATCACTAAACTAAACACATATTCTTTGGGCCTGAGATCTACTCTCTTACACCGGCATCCTTCCGTCTCGCGAGACGATGGTGCATCACCGTTGGGTTGGGTTGCATTTCCTCGAGTGACTGTGCAGTCCTATCCTTGAGTGACAGTCTTTGCCACAGTTTTTACACACGAGTTCTGTGCTTCCAAATGTTTTGGCCTTTCTCCTAGCTCTTCTGTCTGCAGCCTCCTCCATTCTTCGCTCCTCGGCTACTATGACGCCCTCTTTGACAACTGTGCGCCACGTAGATCGGTCTTCTGCCTTACACTCCCAGTCACTTGTATGTATTTTGGCTGCTTTCATGTCCCTTTGACAGACATCTTTAAATCGCAAGCGTGGGCGACCTGTTTTCCTCTTTCCTGAAGCAAGTTCACCATATAGGAGGTCCTTCGGGATGCGGCCGGGGCTCATTCTTTTGACATGTCCTAGCCACCTCAGGCGTCTTTCACTAAGAATTGAGAACATGCTTTGGGTATTGGCACGCGTTAGTACCTCACTATTAGGCACTTTTTCTTGCCATTTAATACCAAGGATGCGGCGCAAGCATCTCAAATGGAAGCTGTTAAGCTTACGCTCTTGTGATGTATACGTGGTCCATGTCTCGCTCCCATATAGTAGTGTACTGATGACACAGGCTCGATAGACGCACAGTTTGGTTTTCTCCGTTAGCTTGGTGTTTTGCCAGACCCGCTTATTTAGTTTAGCCATTGTTGCGGCTGCCTTGCCAATTCTGCTGTTTATTTCTTCTTCAATGGACAGTGTATTGGAGACCTTGGATCCCAAGTAGGTGAAGCTGTCCACAACCTCCAAGTTTTCATTATCGATATTTATGGTAGGAGGAGGTCGAGTGTCTTGGGCCATGATGTTTGTCTTTTTCAAGCTGATTTGCAGACCAAATTCTTTGCAGGCATTGGAGAAGCTTGACACGAGTTGTTGCAAACCAGATTCTGTATGTGCTGTTAGTGCCGCATCATCCGCAAATAGTAGCTCTCGAATTAGGACATCCGTCGTTTTGGTCTTGGCTCGGAGGCGGGCAGTGTTGAAAAGTCCTCCATCAGCTCTGGTATGTAACCAGATTCCCTCACTGCTATCCTTGAATGCGTATCGAAGAAGTACAGAGAAGAATATTGCGAAGAGTGTTGGTGCGAGTACACAACCTTGTTTAACTCCGCTGCTGACAGGGAAGGCCTCTGACTTAGCTCCATCGAACTGTACTGTGCCAAGCATATTTTCATGGAACTGTCTGATGATGGCAAGTAGGTGAGGGGGACATCCAATTTTTGCCAGTATTTGGAATAGCCCGTTGCGACTGACTAAGTCGAAGGCTTTTGTAAGGTCCACAAATGCAATGTATAGTGGCATCTGCTGCTCTCTGCATTTTTCCTGGAGCTGTCGTATGGAGAACACCATGTCTATGGTAGACCGACCGGACCGGAAACCACACTGAGATTCTGGATAGACGCGGGATGCTAGGCTTTGTAAACGTTTTAGTATAACGCGGGCAAAGGTCTTTCCTACAATACTAAGGAGTGAAATGCCGCGATAATTATTGCAATCACTCCTATCACCTTTGTTTTTATATAGTGTCACTATATTTGCATCCTTTAGGTCTTGGGGGATGTAGCCCTGTTCCCAGCAGAGGGACAGAATCTCGTGCAATGGTTGGAGTAAAGCTGTCTTGCCACTCTTTAGAACCTCTGGTGGTATTCCATCATTCCCAGGCGCTTTTCCACAAGCTAGACTGTCAATTGCTTTGCTCAGCTCTTCCTGTGTGGGCACGACATCAAGTTCTTCCATGAGTGGCATATCTGGGATGTCATCTAGAGCGGTGCTGGAGACTGTGGTAACTGTTGAATACAATTCCAGATAATGCTCAACCCACCGTTTTAGCTGTGCTGCCTGGTCTTGAATAATTTCTCCATTTTTGGACTTTAGGGGAGCAGCTTTTGACGTCAAGGGGCCCGTTGCCTTTTTGATGTTTTCGTACATGACTTTTGCATTGCCCATGTCTGCAGCTGATTGTATACTGGAACAGAGCTTAAGCCAGTAGGTATTGACACATTTACGTGCAACCTTTTGGGCAAGTGACTTAGCTGTTTTTAAAGCATGCAAATTGTCAGGTGTAGGCTTTTCCTTGTAAGCCATAAGAGCTTTCCTTTTTTGCTCAGTGACGGGTTTCATCTCGTCCCAATGTTCATCAAACCAGTCCGTGTTTTTGTGAGATTTTTTGCCAAAGGCTTGTATTGCGGATGTATAGATTGTGTCTCTCAGTTGTGTCCATTTGGAGTCAATGGTGACGCTTGGGGACATCTTTGAGAGACTTTCCTTCACCTTGTCTTTGAACAGCTGCGCTATCGCAGGGTCTTTCATGCAGGAGGTATTGATGCGTGGACTTCCCTTTTTCTTTGTGTGGTACGAGTTTTTCCTCATTATTCGTACTTTGCTGGCGACAAGGGAATGATCCGTGTCACAGTCGGCACTGTGATAGCTGCGAGTGAGTAGGACGCTAGCTAGTTGTGCACGCCTGGTGATAATGAGGTCCAGCTGGTGCCATTGGTGGGATCGAGGGTGTCTCCAAGATACTTGATGTATATCCTTGCACTTGAAGAAAGTGTTGGTCACACACAAGCCTCGTGAGCAGCACAATTCCAGAAGCCTTTGTCCATTTTCATTTAACTTTCCTCTTCCAAATAGTCCAAGGCAGGTGGGCCAGGCTTCGTGGTCGCTCCCCACTCTAGCATTGAAATCTCCTAGGAGATAGATTGCCTCGTCTTTGTGGATGCCAGCTATTGCCTGGTCTAACGCTCCATAGAACTGGTCCTTCTCTTCCGGAGTTGAATAGAGTGTTGGGGCATACACACTAAGAATGTTTGCTGGGCCCGCAGTTGTTCTGAGTCTTAGAGTGAGGATCCTCTCCGTGCCTGATGACGGTGGTTCAATGGATGGTAGAAGAGTGTTTTTAACAGCGAAACCCACACCATGCTGTCTAGGTTCATCTTTCGGTCTGCCTTGCCAGAAGAAGGTGTAATTGGCCTCTTTGAGTGAACCGTTGTCTGGGAGCCTGGTCTCCTGAAGGCATGCTATGTCAATCTTTAGCCTTTTAAGTTCTCTATCGATTATTCCTGTCTTCCGTGTGTCGTTTATGGACTGCAGATCATCAGTGATGCCGGGACACATAGTCCTCACGTTCCAGCTAGCGATTCGAAGAGCTGGGGTCTTCTTTTTCTTTTTTGTATTTCTTGGTGCAGGGCTTAGTGGCCCACTTGTTGAGTGGTACTCTAATCTCCACGCACCCAGTGGAGAAGGCAGGCCATGACGGGATAGCACCTATTTGACTGGGGGCTGCCCAGTTTGAGGCGGGCGGTAGCTGTCCAGTGAGACATTGGTAGTCTCTCCCACCGTCGGAAGCAGCCCCTGGCGCCTAGCTCTACGTCAATTGAGCTTTGGCTTATAACCGGTAACTGCTGCTTCCCGTGTTTTGTCGACACCTTGCGGCGACGCTGGAGTGTCCTCTCCAGAGGTGATGCAAGCCTGGGCGGGTATTATGGAGAATTAGCTGCTGCCCATACAGCATATCCCCCCTCTCCACGTCAATGGTGTAACCAAGGGAACGACTTGCGTCGATGCAGCTTGGCTGCCATTGGCGTCGCAGGAGCTGCCGGTATGTACATAAGTCTTATGTATAGACCGCCTGTAGGTGCTCCAATTCCTGATTTTCTTTCAGGGTTTACTCCCTTAGCCTTTCCCGCAAGGCAGGTATAGCCGCAAGGCAGCGGAGGATTTGTATTCGGAGTTTCCTTCTCCTAGATGAACTACCAGCCAAGGTTTTAACGAGCATCATCTACCCGTAGGGGTGCCAGAACCGGGGTTTGAACCCGTGACCGATTTTTATTTTTATTTTAGAATTGTTTTTGTACCGCAGCGCACTAACACTTTGACCACCGCGCCCCC
>MUZC01004764.1:267144-301373 GCA_002072015.1 Radix auricularia
CCCCCCGGCCTCTACAACCATCCCCTCCCCACCAGAACCCTACAACCACCTCCACCACCCACATGTCAATGTAAAAAAGGTATGGTGTTGGTTCAATGCACTGAGAGAATGTAACGAAAACAAACATTTCAGAAACATCTAAAGACTTGAAAACAAAACAGAAGTTTAGGAACTAGAAGCTTTGTGAGCTTATTGGACTTAACAGTAAAACCATCATTAGCATTGCTGGTATAAAAAAGATTACATGTAACAAGACAAAAATAAGCACAGACATCACAACATATTTCAAAAGTTGTTTCCGAGAGTATTTTCAGTCACTGACCCGCTTTCTGATGTCCCCAATGATATCCTCCGCGTCAAACAATTTTTTCTGCGTCTCCTGCAGCTGGTGCCGTGTGATGCTGAGCTCATTCCTCAGAGCGTAGGTCTGTTCAACTTCCTGTGCCCAAGTAACCTGATCCTGGACGAGCTTGTCGGCAAGAGTTGCTGATTCCTGGTCAACAGAAGAAAAAACACATTACGAGGGGAGAAAATCAAGATAATAAAAAGCATTTTGTTTAAACACTTCTGAAATGATGAAATTATTTAATTTAAGTTAAAGATAAATCAATGTTTCTATTAAAAATTTAATAAATAGTACATTTTTTTATTTAAAAACGCCAATGGATTGATTATAAGATGTGCAAACCTAAATGAGAAAATAATTGTTTTGAAAAGCACAGTGAAGCAGTGATTTTAATCAACCTCACATTTATGAAAAAAAAATTTACATGGTCCACTCATAATTCTTTAATTAACTATATGTTAAATAGTGTCTGTGAGCACCCAAAAATGGTGCGGGGGGAGGGGGGGGCGGGTTAATTTAAGTGTCCAACAACAGCGGTTGTAATACTGTAAACACCCCAAGTTCTTAGACAGCTTGTTTTATTTAAGTACTCTATGTTCTGTGTCAGATTGCACATAAATGTATATATTTATACAAATGTTTTTCTCTTTACAAAGGGCAAGCAGGGTTAGGTTTAGCTCATTCTAAATATAAATCCTACACATTTTAAATGTTAGGAAATTTGAGCTTTTATTGTAATACAAATAAAATGCTGTGCATCACATTGAGATGACTTACTGAAATCTAAGTTATTGCTGGCAAACTCAGTCACTTGGGAGTATATATTAAAAATTTACTTTAAAAAAACAAATATTTTAAAGTTATAACTCATGATTAAAAATTTTATATAGCTAGCAATACTTTTTTATTTTTAAGCATTCCATACAAAAGTTGATAAAGAAATAATGATAGATAATATAGATTTTTCTAATAATCCATAGAACTAATCTGCTATTAGGACCAAACCATTATGGCTTTCTAAAGTAAGTTGGCCCCAAGCAGTGTATTGCTTGAAATGTCGCAAGAAGAGATCAAAGCAGGATGGGGTGAGGGCTACTCAAGGAAATTTTATTAACTTCCATAACTATATGGACTTGTAAATATGAATAGATCTGATTAATTTACAAGCAGAGTCATAAAAGCCACTATAAAGGGGAAAATGATTGGATATGATATGACATTTTATAGATTTTATTTCATGTGTCGTAAAAATAATCTTTATGATATAAATAATAAAGATTTTAATTTTTTTAACAGAAATTTTTAGATATAGTCCAAGAGTAAGAGATCAAAGTGTGAGAACCACTGATTGATAGTTGGTACAGGTGATATGAGCTATAGAATATTGTGATGTCATACAGGAGTGCTGGCTTGTACAAGTGCAAACATCTGGTGCAGGCAAAGCATAGCAGCTAATGGAGACAAGAAGCTCCAGATAATAATGGTCAAGACCAATAATTTTATACTTAAACTGTTACAACTGTGTTAGCATTGAGTTAAATGATTACTTTGATAAAAGTGAGTAAATGAAAGAACAAATGTCATCACACAGAGAAAGGAAAACTACAAGTATTGATAAAAAATTGTCTCCCTTCAGTTAATTATTTAATTCTTTCCTATCAGATTTTTTTTTAAAAATCAACAAGAGTGTCCTTAACCCCAACCATTTCTGGTCATGTGGACAGGTATTCCAATCTTTAAGCCGTCCACTGTGTGGCTGGGAGGACTTTCAGATTGTCTTTAATTTGATTACCCTAAGAACTGTTACTCTAAAAGTGCTAACATATGGAATGACAATAACAAAATAAATCATATATCAAATTTGTTAAAATGGGCAAGGATGAATTTTAAGGGAGTTGTATCCCTTTAACTTCCTATAATAATAATAATCACAAACCAGTGTTTAAAGAAAAAAAAGTCTCTTATCAAATACCAGATGAAATTAGTCTTTCTTTTTTTTTTCCTAAACAAATTAAATATTTTAAAATATCAGCTGTGAAATAGACAACACATGAGGACGTCCTTACAAAAATGATGTGAATGAAATACATGCATTCAAATATTCCATCTGAATTGTATCTATTTAAAAATGGGTTCTCACCCCAAGCTTAGTAAAAAATAAAAAATAACTCCTAAACAGGGTTTCCATCAATTCTAAACTTGGCCTCCATTAAAGAAAAAAATCATTCTTTGAAACTGTTAAAAGCCCTCATGTTCTTCAAGTTCAAGGGCTTATTCTTGAAAAATTCACAGCTATAGAACTGGTATGTACATGTTCATGCTTGGGGAATTCAGGTACAGGGAGTATCATTATAGTGCACACAACAATGAACTGATTAGGTCATGTGATTGAAACAAAATACATAAAACATGAAATGATGGACAAGTATTACGAAACAATTTTTTAATGTCAAGCATTTAATTTTCTGAGTGGTATGAAAACACAACAGCTATCATTAGAAACATCTTTGTTAGGACATAAATGTTAAAATTATTTCAATCTATCACAAGGATAGGTTAATCAGATCATACACAAATAAAATGTAAGCAAATTTTATTTTTTGTTGGTCTTGTGAGTTGCATGTTTTTGGAAAAATAACTGGATGAATTTTGACAGATGGCCCATAATTATGAACTAATGTATAGATATGTTCTTATGATATATGAATATTGTCTGTCTCTGGTTCATGCCTATGGAATAATGTATAGATCTGTTGCTCTATCTCTAAAGTCAATGGAACTAATGTATAGATATGATCTTATGCTATATGAATAATGTCTGTCTCTCTACTTGGGATAACGAAGTTGGTTACCTACACTACTAGATGGAGATGGACTAAATCAAGTTGAGTTGACTTAACTTACAATACATCACACTGACAAGTTCAAACACTACATGAGACTTGAGAAAAACTTGATCAAAGAATATTTGACGTTTTATTCAGTTTTAGATGAGACCATAACAAACAAATGTAATAACTTGTATTTTTATTAGCTATTCTCAAATTAATTTTTTTTTAAATTTTAAATACATTCTATTTGAATAACACTTTGTTACTTTCAATTTTAAAATATTTTTAGAAGATTTTTATTTTCAAGCCTTTTTTTAATCTCCAATGACTTGCGTGATTCCTGTCTGACAATATTAGAGCTACTGGGATCTTACTGAAACATGCAAGCTGGAAGCACTAACCTGTGTCACAAGCCACAGACTCACAGATTAAAGCATGAAGAAGGCATAGACAGGAAATATGTATATAACCTATATCAGTGGTTCCCATCTTGGAATCCATTAAAAAAGTCATTTTATGTGATGCAGGGAAGATAAACATTTCTAGTCCCCCCCTTCCCTCTATCCTCAAGTACCTTTGTGTTGACATGTACTGACCTTTAAGTTTATATTCTTAGAATGAGCTATGAACATTTTGGCTGGTAGCTTTCTCTATAGGCATTGGATGACTATTGTGCAGTTTCATTTTTCAAGCTAGGGTCAAGTTTTCTTTTCATATAATGACATGCGGACTTGATGCGAATGGTGGAAATAAGAAGAGGCATCATGCTATAAGAGTCTGGGAACCACTGAACAATAATAATATGTTGTATTTTTTCTCTGCCAGTATAATATACTTAATAGAATCTACAGCAGGTCTGGGCAAACTTATGGCGCTGGTGGCCACGTGGATTTTGTTTTCTTTAGTAATCAGATTGCTAATTTTGTTTATACATTACATCTGTCATTACAGTCAAGGAAAAACTGGGTTATTTACATTTGTTGTCATGGTTTCTATTTGTTGTTTTCTGTGATGACAAGTTTTAAATCCTTCTAAGATAATCAATCACTTTTGTGCATTTAAAGAAAGCATTAACCATGTTTTAAGAAGATGTTTTGTGGGCCCTAGGTTGCCCAACCTTGACCTACGTGATAAGGTTATCATAACAGTCATCATACAACAGTGATACAGGGACATCCAGGCTTAAAACTTAAAAAGGGTAACAGTGTGAGAAAAGGACGAGATTTGGTCTCATCTTGGACATTGACACAGGAAGGAACAAAAAAAAAATGTGAAGTAAAAATAAAATAGAGGGAAATAACTCACTTCCTTCTGACGAAGTAATTTGGCTTCAACCTTGATTTTAACAAAATAATTGCCAATGGCAGGACAGAAAGAGAGAAAAGCAGTGAGAACAATAATAACAATTGGATAAGTAGGCAACAAAATAAATAGCTAATTAAATGATTAAACAAAACTCTACAGTGAGATATCAGTGGCATAACCAGGGTGTGGCTAAAGTAAAGGCTTGGGAATGTTAAAGTAAAATTAAAATGATTTATCAATATCAAGTCACAGTCTTGATGAATAAAAAATTTTCAAAAAGGGTAAATCTTTCTTAGAGTTAACCCCAGTTGTGTCACTGAGTGAGAAAAGCTCATTAAAACATGGCAATAGATCTCAGGTAAAAGTGTAAACAAAATTAATATGACCCTGCCTTGACCTTACAAAATTAAAATATTTATTCAAATGTTACATACTTATCATCTTCATATAACTTATAGATAGAAAATTTTTAATCCTGCTATTTAATTTTTTTTATAATAAAACTATTTGAAGAATAAAGTTAACTACATATTAAAAGATAAATGAAAAGAAACCAGAGCTACAGAACTAGAACCACATCACATCAATAAATTTGACATACATATCCATATGTTAGCGTATTAATTCTGTTTTATTGTGCACTGATTTCATTTAAAAGTACTTAAACTTGAGCTAACTGCTTATGTCTTCAAAGAGATTCAATAAAAATTATTTCTTTCAGGTTAAATTCTTCAACATTTTTTTTTTCGTACTTAATAAATTTCATTCTTCATAAATAATAATTTATCTAAATTTACTTATAACTTCCTCAATTGAGCAGTGTTAAAGACGATATAAACAAAATAATCAAAATTAACTTAAACAAATTTTTTAATCCTGAAAAACTTAAATTAATATTATTTGGTGAGCTAAGAATGTGGAACATACTACAGTAAGCAAATAATTACATTGCATTAATATAAAAAAAGGATTTTTATACAGCTCAATGGAATACAATAAAAGTATAAATAATTTAAACAGAAAATACCAGGAGATTTTAAAAATAAGAATCCAAAACAAAAAAATACAACTCTGAAATTGTTGTTATAATATTAAAACCCCACAAAAATTAGTGAAATGTAGATTTAAAAAATAAATTCCAGCTTAAAATTCCCTTGAATGAAAGAATATGTTGATTGGTGTTTATTTTATTTGATGTAACTATAATCATAAATACACAATTACAAAAAAAAAATTATGGAAATGTCTCGTTTTTTTAATTTGTTAAAAATATGTGTACAGTGGAACTGAAATGCATTTCTATTCGTGTAAATTAGTTCCAGTTCTCTTTGTCTAACAGTAATATTTTAATCCATAAATGAACTGCTCTTTATTTGGAAACGAAAGTAATGATAAGGGGAGGTTATCCTGAACCACTTTTTTAAATTAAAGAATTTTGTGGCTAGACGTTCCTGACAATAAGGCACCAAATTTGTATAACTAAAGAAGAGAGATGAAAACATATTCTCCAACTAAACCACTCATATTTAAAGGGCATTGTGTAAATAAGTTAACTTTTTTCTAACAGATAATAATGGACCAAAATCGTTTCATTAGTGTAAATTTATCATTGAAAAATAATTCCTAAAAATTAAAAGATGTGCACTGAAAACTGGAGTATTGCAAAGACAAACATAATATGATGCAAGGGAGTTTACCCAAATAAATTAAAGTTATTATATCACACAAGAAAATTTATCAAACAAACTTGACATTAGTAACAGTTTGATACTGACCTTTTCTAAATTCTCTATCCGTTGCCGTAGCAACCTGTTTTCTGTTCTTAATCTCTGCAAAAGAGTTGTTAAAAATGGCTAAATCAAATATACATGTTCAAATTTAATACTGTTAGGTGATTATGAGGTAATATATTCATTTTAGATGGTAACTACTAAATGTTAGACTTAATGTTGTTTTCTTTAACTTATCTCATCCAGCATTAAAACAGATTGTATGACAAAAAGATTGTATGAGGAGATGATTGTTTGACACAGTGATTGTTGGATACTAGATTGTTTGACATGAACTCATGCAAGTGACTTACTCTCAACTCAATTTGATCTTCATTCTCCTTTGTCTTCAAGGCAGTGTACTCTTTTTCTAACCTGAAAATGGTTTCAAGACATTTACTTATCATGATGACTCATCCTGCTGTTTCATCATAGATATTCATTGCAAACATAGTTTATATGACATTAAGTAAATTTTGCAGGAGATGAGCCCTAGACAATAAATGTAAAAAAAATATATAAAAACTAGCTTGGTAAGGAACCAGTATAATAATATTTGTTGTCACTACTATGTGACACTGGCTGATTTAAGTTGTTGCAAATACTGCTGAGTCTATTATTAGGTCGGTGTTTAAAATATAAACAAACCATGGTGGGGTCAAAGAGACTTAATGATTGAAAAATGGGATTGAACCAAATAAAAGATATAAATAGCTAGGCAGGTTGCAGACACTTTCAATTGTTATGAATAAGTTGGTTCAAGAACTTCTTTTCCCTGAAGGGACAAGAGTTTGTTTTTTTACAAAGTAGGTGTTAAAATCCTTCCCCACACAATTCTGTTTGAAGAGACATCAAAGAATTTCATTAACATCAATGTCTGGCTGCTCTGGTTGAGACCCTATTGGGATAAGTGGGGAGGGGAGAAGGGGGGAGGTTACATGAGTAAAGCTACCCATTATTTGGTTACCTATAGGTGGCATAACATTACAATGATTTCACCCAACACAGGGGCTGGTGCTACTCTTATTTGGTTACCTATAGTTGGCTTAACATTAATTACAATGATTTCACCCAACACAGGGGCTGGTGCTACCCTTATTTGGTTACCTATAGGTGGCATAACATTACAATGATTTTACCCAACACAGGGACTGATGCTACCCTTATTTGACTACCTATATGTAACATATCATTATGAGGCTTTCACCGAACACAGTGACCAATGGCACTAATGATAGAGTGGTATATTAACAAGACATTGCTTGAAAAAAATGAAATATCAAATCTTGATTACAAGTAACCAAATCACATTCAGCCTATTAAATGAAAGTGACATGTCTTCTGGCACACTGATATTACCCCATAAAAATAGTTGTATAAAACAATGGATAATGAGAAATAATGATTGATTACAAAAAGAGATATATAAAGGTGAAGAACACTGATAAATCAAAACAAATACGGAAGTCTCTGAGAAAATCTTTCAGACTTTACTTTAAACAAAGGGTGGTAACAAAAGTGTCTATCTTATTGGTTTATCAATATGTTCAAGGGCTTGTACCACCAGCATGAGATTTGATAATAATGTAGTGTATAATACTGTAAATATTTAAATGTCTCTAAAATCTTTCTTTTTTTTTTTTTAATTTTAAATAACTTGTTCTTTTTTTTCTTTTAAATTTATAAAATATATTCAATTTTAGGAAAAAACAACCCAAGTCAGAAGTATATTCTTCCATTCATTAAAGTATACTATTATAGAGAACTTCTAGTTTAAATTTACAATAAGATGTAAAAGACTCAAAGACTCATACAATTTTGGCTTGAGTGGGGGGGGGAGGGTCAGAGCTGTAAAAGTTTAGTACCAAAACCATGGCCATATCCAAGTCCCAGCTTAGTTGTTAACTATTTTACTTTGAACTTTGTTTGTTTGTTTTTTTTTAATGTTTAAAAAAGAGTCAACATACATTCTGCATTTCAAAAGTTAAAAGTGCACCACTCAAATTTGGCCAAATATACAATTTAATTTAAAAAATGGAGCATTTGAAATTGTTAACATAATAATGCAAGATTCAGTACAAGGATTTTTTTCCACTCTTTTTTTATTTTTTATTTTGCCTTTTAATTAAAAATTTTAAAAAGTGCCCCCCTTTAAAAAAAAAAAAAAAAAAAAAGTTTTCATTATTTAGTTAAGGGGCGGTCCATAAAGTACGTCACGCTATTTTTGACAATTTTTACCCCCCCCCCCTGTCACAAATCTTGGACCCCCCCCCCTTCTGAAGTACGTAACACTTTTGNGTACTTTATGGACGGCCCCCAAATTGAAATTAAATTAATAATTTTGTTTGGCATAGTTTAATTTAATAGACACAGGCTGAATTAATGTTTTTCTAAGCATACGTGAGCCATTAGTGTCCATGGCTAATAAGAACACAATTTAAGTGAGATAGAGAAAGTGATAAGCATAATTCAAGGTAAACCATAATGTAAACCACTTACTCATCATAGCTATCCACGTCACAGTCTCCACCAAAATCGACGAAATCCATTGAAAACACAATCTATTTCCGGTTCATGGGAGGTCAACATTATTATTTGCAAAGTTCGATCTTAAGCTATTAGTATCATTCCAGGTGTACACCATTCTATTTTTGAGCATCCACGGAATTAAGAGAAAAATTCACAACACTAGAAAAGTCTGTCAAATATTATTTTCTTCTATGTTACATTCGCTTATGGCAAATCTTTTCTTCAATTAGAACAACACAGTAGTCAGTAGGGAGAGGCCAGTACTAAGAAATCACCAGGGAGAAACCCAAACCGACTTTAACTTGAGTTATCGGGTATTTCCAGTATTGATAGGGTTTACATGCAAGCGGTCAAGTCAAATACCGTCGCAGACGACTATCGATTCATGGACTTTCTGACAGCCTTTAAACAAAAATCAGTTACCTTGGAGACCAACAAATTATGTGTCAACGCGGGCCAACACTGGCATGTCAACACAGAAGCAAACCAATTCTGTTACAAGACAAACTGTAACATGTTTTATATATAGTTACAAGACAAACTATAACATGTTCTATGTATAGTTACGAGATGAAATATAACATTCTATATGTAGCTGCAAGACAAAACTATAACATGACATGCATTTAGTTACTTGATACCCCGGGCGGTGACTCGATACCACAAGTGACTCGATACCACAAGTGACTCGATACCACAAGTGACTCGATACCACAAGTGACTCGATGGCACGATAAATGACACGATAACACGGAAAATGATACGATAACACAGCAAATGACACGATAACACGGCAAATGTCACGATAACACGGAAAATGACACTGAAAATGACAAGATAACACGGGC
Source organism: Radix auricularia (assembly GCA_002072015.1). NCBI lineage: Eukaryota > Metazoa > Mollusca > Gastropoda > Lymnaeidae > Radix > Radix auricularia. The sequence goes on from MUZC01004764.1 coordinate 276,773, forward strand.
AGTGACACGATAACACGGCAATTTACACGATAACATGGCAAGTGACACGATACCACTGCAAATGACACGATAACACGGTAAATGACACGATAATACGGCAAATGACACGATAAAACGGCAAATGACACGATAACACGGAAAACACGATACCACTGCAAGTGACACGATAACATTGCAAGTGACACGATAACACGGTAAATGACACGATAACACTGTAAATGACACGATAACACGGCAAATGACACGACAACACGACAAGTGACACAATAACAGGACAAATGACACGATAACACGAAAAGTGACACGATAACACGGCAAGTGACACTATACCCAGGAGAGTGACACGGGAACCACTGGTCAAGTCAGTTTTAAGACACGGTATCAAGATAGGAAATTCAAATCAAAGTGGTTTGTAGAGACTATAAATGTCTGTTCCAAACATTAAATTTGTGTCTGTTAAAGAGTCCTTTGATGTGAACTAATTCATGGACTTCTGAATTGTTTAGTGGTTTTTATGGTTTTTATACCTATTTGTCCATTTACTCATGACGAGTTACACTTAGAAGTACAGTCCCAGCTAGATGTAAGTGCATCACTACACAAATGCTAACACAACACTACGCAACTGCTAACACAACACTACACAACTGCTAACACAACACTACAAAACTGCTAACACAACACTACAAAACTGCTAACAAACACATCAATACACAACTGCTAACACAACACTACATATTAGATAAACGACACAACGCTACACATAAAATAGCATCTTATAATTCGACGCTATACAGAATCTGAAACCTTAACTCTACAGTACCACTGACACCACAACACTACACAATATTTAAAGACCACAACAATACACACTATTTAATATCGCAATACAACACTAAGCCATAGATAACTACAAAGCACTACACAATATCTAACACAACACTACACAGGGCAACAGTATAAGTAGAATACTACAATGTCTCCATAATATAAGCACGTCTCTCTCAATGATAAATTAGACACAAAGAAAACTAATTAATACGTCTTTAAAGTGACTACCACAAAGTGAACTAATACGTCATTAAAGTGACATCACATAGACACCATTACACTACCACAAGACAAATACGTCATTAAAGTGTCATCATCCCATAGACACCATTACACTACCACAAAGTGAACTAATACGTCATTAAAGTGACATCACATAGACACCATTACACTACAACAAAACTAATACGTCATTAAATTGACATCATCACACAGACACCATTACACTACAACAAAACTAATACGTCATTAAAGTGACATCATCACACAGACACCATTACACTACCACAAAACTAATACGTCATTAAAGTGACATCATCACATAGACACCATTACACTACAACAAAACTAATACGTCATTAAAGTGACATCACATAGACACCATTACACTACCACAAAGTGAACTAATACGTCATTAAAGTGACATCATCACATAGACACCATTACACTACCACAAAGCGAACTAATACGTCATTAAGGTGACGTCATCACATAGACACCATTACACTACCACAAAACGAACTCGAGAAGAAAATACCACACACAAACAGCTGTGCCGTCTGAACGTGACATGGGGAAATCACAGTATCGATACATTAAACGCTTAGGCTATTCGATCTCCTTCACACTTCGAATACATAGAAATAATTGACCCACGTAACGAATCTTCCGCGTGGCTTCATTGTTATCGATATACCCTAGTATCCGCAGTATAAGTTATGGTCCACGGTGTATATGTCACCGACAAGGTATCGATCCAATCGGTATCGGTTGACCCAAGTATTGGTCTTTGTGCGGGAAGGTAGGGGTACAGTTACAACAATCCATTAAAGGTCAAATGTCACTTTCTACGGTAACGTGAGAACACCTTGCCTAAGCTTTGAGGAGATAGGACTTGACGTGACGCATGCACGGCCATACCGAATGATTCCGTCAATAGGGTGGATATTAGACAGGTTTACGGTATAGATCACATCAGCGATTACATTCACGTAGTGAGTCAATGTTAACATTCATCTAAGTCGAGACAGTCAATGTTAACATTCATCTAAGTCGAGACAGTCAATGTTAACATTCATCTAAGTCGAGACATGTAAGTCAAGACAATCAATGTTGACATTCTTTTAAGTCAAGACAGTCAATGATAACATTCATCTAAGTCAAGACAGTCAATGATAACTTTCATCTAAGTCAAGACAGTCAATGATAACATTCATCTAAGTCGAGACAGTCAATGATAACATTCATCTAAGTCAAGACAGTCAATGATAACATTCATCTAAGTCGAGACAGTCAGTGATAACATTCATCTAAGTCAAGACAGTCAGTGATGACATTCATCTCAGTCAATACAGTCAATGTTAACATTCATCTAAGTCAAGACAGTCAATGATAACTTTCATCTAAGTCAAGACAGTCAATGATAACTTTCATCTAAGTCAAAACAGTCAATGATAACATTCATCTAAGTCAAGACAGTCGATGATAACTTTCATCTAAGTCAAGACAGTCAATTATAACTTTCATCTAAGTCAAGACAGTCAATGTATCATGACATCAGAAACCAAACACTTTTCAAGGTGACTCCCGGATCCCGTCACAAATACCGGATTCCGTCACAAATCCCGAAATCTGTCTCAAATTCCAAATTCTGTCACACATCTCGGATTCTGCCACCACGCATGTTTGCTGTCACTATTCACGGATTCTGTCAATACACCTGGATTATGACATAAATATCTGAAAAAACAGAAGATGGTAATTGAGTACACGTATCGGAATAATGTCTAATCGCATCGATCAGCATTTGCTAAAATAACACTACGCCAAAGGTCATTCAGGTGTCACTGAGTGGCTAAACAATGAGCACAACAGATTGTGACAGTCTATAGGTCGGTTGTGTTCACTCACGCTAACCTTCAAGGTTGTGACAGTCTGTCTATAGGTCGGCTGTGTTCACTCACGCTAACCTTCATGGTCGTGACAGTCTATAGGTCGGTTGTGTTCACTCACGCTAACCTTGTGGTTGTGACAGTCTATAGGTCGGGTGTGCTCACTCACGCTAACCTTCAAGGTTGTGACAGTCTGTCTATAGGTCGGCTGTGTTCACTCACGCTAACCTTCAAGGTTGTGACAGTCTATAGGTCGGTTGTGTTCACTCACGCTAACCTTCAAGATTGTGACAGTCTGTCTATAGGTCGGCTGTGTTCACTCACGCTAACCTTCATGGTCGTGACAGTCTATAGGTCGGCGGGTTCACTCACGCTAACCTTCATGGTTGTGACAGTCTATCGGTCGGTTGTGCTCACTCACGCTAACCTTCAAGGTTGTGACAGTCTATAGGTCGGCTGTGTTCACTCACGCTAACCTTCATGGTTGTGACAGTCTATAGGTCGGTTGTGTCCACCCACGCTAACCTTCAAGGTTGTGACAGTCTATAGGTCGGCTGTGTTCACTCACGCTAACCTTCAAGGTTGTGACAGTCTATAGGTCGGTTGTTTCACTCACGCTAACCTTCAAGGTTGTGACAGTCTATAGGTCGGTTTTGTTCACTCACGCTAACCTTCATGACTTGTATAAAAACGTGAAAGAGAGACAAGAGCGGGCTGGTTTATAGATTCAGTTTAAATCACTAGTATTTATTTGCTCCATTTCTTACAACCGCAAACCACGTCAATTTTACGCCTAGGTACGCCACTGTATAACTTATGTGAGCATCGCGCATTCACTAATCCAGAACCATTGACACAATTTTCTAAGGCGAAAATAGAATTTCTTTAGCCATCATACGGAATAACACTCTGGCCCTTTCAAAGGATCGTGCGAGAGAGCAGTCACAAATGTTATGTCTTTGAGAGCAAACTTAGATCTCTTGTGAATACAGCACGATGATTTTTTTATTGATCTTTGGCCGATCGATCCATACAGATCCCGTCCAAGGGATGAATAATTGAAGCTGATCTGGTCATCCTGACCAATAGGGCTCTTAAGTTAAGTCTTGAGTTATGTCTCTTTACACTTGTCTTCACAGCCGTCAGCACTGGCCCAAATACGGCCTTTAATCTCTGCCAGGGCTAATAGCTTCTGTTATAAGGTCTAATAGCTTCTGTTAGGTCTAATAGTTTCTGTTAGGTCTAATAGTTTCTGTTAGGTCTAATAGCTTCTGTTTTAGGGTCTAATAGGTTCTGTCAGGTCTAATAGTTTCTGTCAGGTCTTATAGCTTCTGTCAGGTCTTATAGCTTCTGTTATGTCTAATAGTTTTTGTCAGGTCTAATAGGTTCTGTTAGGTCTAATAGCTTCTGTCAGGTCTAATAGCTTCTGTCAGGTCTTGTAGCTTCTGTCAGGTCTTATAGCTTCTGTCAGGTCTAATAGCTTCTGTCAGGTCTTATAGCTTCTGTCAGGTCTAATAGCTTCTGTCAGGTCTAATAGTTTCTGTCAGGTCTTATAGCTTCTGTTAGGTCTATTAACTTCAATAAGAACCAATAGCTTCTGTTAAGTCTAAGAGCTTGTGTCAGAACCAATAGCTTCTGACAGGTCTATGGCTTAAGTAAGGCCCCCTTCGCTTTAGTCAAAACCTGTAGTTTCTGTCTGAGCAAATAGCTTCTTTAAGACTACGTAGTGACAAAGTAGTAAGATTGAATAAATCTCTCACTCGTCAATATCGGCTCAAATATTACAACACTTGTTGGCTTATCCACATACACATAAATCGATGTGCTTCAATTCTCACTGCATGATCGATGCTAGGATTCGGATTAGAGATGTGAAGTCGATTACCCAGCAGCCTCGTGTTTTGAGCTCGAATCCTCCAGGCTGTCATCTCATTGATGAGGTCAGGGAGCATTGAGTGGCGAGCACATTCCTCGCATTCTTTACATCGTGACACGTTTGTCAACCATGTCTTCTGTAACATTCTCTGAATGTCTTCTGTAACATTCTCTGAATGTCTTCTGTAACATTCTCTGAATGTCTTCTGTAACATTCTCTGAATGTCTTCTGTAGCATTTTCTGAATGTCTTCTGTAACATTCTCTGAATGTCTTCAGTAACATTCTCTGAATGTCTTCTGTAACCTTCTCTGAAGGTCTTCTGTTACATTCTCTGAATGTCTTCTGTTACATTCTCTGAATGTCTTGTTACATTCTCTGAATGTCTTCTACTTCTATAGCATTCACCGAATCTTGACTTACTACATATCTAAAAGGTGACTATTCCACTGAACATATTCGAACTATTTAAAGTCCTTTGATTAAACGATGCAGACTGACGATACAAAATATTATAGAGTAAATTATATTATATATAAGGGGAGTTAGGTTGCTACATATCAGCAGAGACACCGGGAATGTCGGGATATGAACCGTTGATGTTTGGGGAGGGGTGTGTTAGTGTTAGGCACCAATGTTATGTCGCAAAGTCGAGAAAAAAATCCCTAAAGTTAAAGCAACGAAGCCTTCTTAACTCTTTGTCGAATTGTATCCCCCAAATCCAGCTATAGCCTACCATTACATTATAGATCAGGGGAGATAATTAAAATAGTCAAATGGAGGAGTTGCCGACTGACAACAGTGCCGCCATTGTTTACCTTTCAAGTTTCAGCGTCGCCCCGGTGTTGATGAAACTGGATGAAATCATAAAGACCGGAGTGGACCCGGGTCTCCTGTTTAGAGGCATCGTGCCGGGATCGTAGACCGAACAAGGGGCGTTTTCAAGTCCTCCCTAAAGCTGCCTTGCATCATCCATCACACAGAACAACGCCTTACATCCCTGGGCACCATCAGCATCAATGATCTCGACAACTTCTCATTTCTCTCTTTCGGCCTTGGGAAGCCAAGGAAAGGTTCTCATATACTTTCTTTGTTTGGGGACTGTTGCCCAATACCAAATATACACGAGTTCATTGCTGTTTCAACCCCATTAGACTGTGAGGCCATTCTAGCCAGTTCTGACGGCTGGCTTAATGTGAATTGCTGACTAGAAACCTTTACACAAAAGAAATATATCTATAATTTTTTTTTAATAAAGACAACAGATTTTCAGATTTGTATCCAGATTACATGACAATAACAAAAATAGCTAAGGAAACTTTTTCAAACGTTTGTGACGCAAACTCTCAAGATTATAGCAGCTTCCTTATTGGTGGTAGGAGGGGGATAACATGAATGACTTCAGACAGCTTTACATTCGTCATAAGAATGTTTTTAAATACTCAGAGTCGAGATGGGGGCGAATAGAATTCTTCCAAGGTTAAAGACTTGTCTTTAAACAAATTAACGCTAACTTCATGAGTAAAAAATAAAAAAAGCAGACAATCAGAGTTGGTGAAAGATGTTTGAGAATCCCTGCAAAGTGATGGTGACTAGTGACCTATTTATCACCACTAACAAGGGCAGGTAACCCGACACTCAACAAGTATCTCAAACACGTTAGTTGAGATAAGTTTTTTTTATTCTTTTATTTTGGGGAAACAAGAGTTGTTGTTGTTGTTGTTGTTTTTTTTTTTTTTGGGGGGGGGGGGCAGCTAGCACTCAAACTGAATGTAGCTACACGGTAAACACTGGTGTGTAACTAACGACACACCAGAGGGGATTGTCTGAACACGGTAAACACTGGTGTGTAACTAACAACGACACACCAAAAGTAATTGTCTTAATACGGTGAACAATGATGTGGAACTGACAACAACACACGTGGGGGGGGGTGTTAAGTTCAAATTTTCATTAAGTTCCACGCCGAGGATGTGGGGCGGGGGACACAGCCCCCGGTACGCCCCACTTGTCACGCTATTGCACGAGTGTTGAGGTAGACAATGAATAAGTCACTCACACAACATCGCGGTCTTGTTCCCTATATACCACGTTGTTAAATATGCGTCATTCGCTTAAGTGAGCACATCTTAACACAACGTCTCAAACCAATGAGATCAGACGTGTCAAGTTTCACCTCACTGCTCGCAGTCATAGCGAGTAGCGAGAAGTCACAGCCATAGTGAGTTAAGTGAGTAGTCAGTCATAGTGTGTAGGCATCATGCATAGTGAATAATCAGTCACAATCATAGTGTGTATTAACAGTCATACTTAGTGTGAAGCCTGCAGTCTTAGTGTGTAGCCTGCAGTCTTAGTGTGAAGTCTGCAGTCTTAGTGTGTAGTCTGCAGTCTTAGTGTGTAGCCTGCAGTCTTAGTGTGTAGTCTGCAGTCTTAGTGTGTAGCCTGCAGTCTTAGTGTGTAGCCTGCGATCTTATTGTGTAGCTAGCAGTCATAGTGTGTAGTCAGTAATCACAGTGTGTAGCCAGGTGTTCTTGAAAATAGTCATAGTCATAGACACAACACCTTTTCAGTGCCAAGCCACGAAAGACGGGTATTCCACAGGGAAAACAGAAATCAGGTGTACATATTTAATCACAATCCAACACGGGGTTACACATTCCACTCATCAAGAATATGCGGCTGCACGCATCAACAACACGCTGAAGCTGCACACATCAACAACACACTGCAGCTGCACACATCGACAGCACACTGCAGTTTGAATGGCTTGCTCCTCCCTATACAGGTTGCCGTATTCAGGGGCGAGTAACCCCTACATCATTAATGTTGATCATCAATGACGAGGTGGCGAGCCTTGAGTTCACAGCGGGTTGACGTCACAGATACATTAAAGGAAACCAGTGCAGCGGTCCTCACACTTAGAAGGTACAGGTAGTTACTCCTTGAACATGCCAGCGTCGCAAAAAAAAAAACAACAACAACAAACAAACAAACAAAAACACACAACACCAAATTGATGTCACGTGATTTCTATTTCAGGTACACATGAGTTACACATTGGCAGCAGCTGGGGGGGGGGGGGGGGATAACGGGTAATTTAATCCCACACCTACCTGGTAATAATATGCGGGTTTAAGCAGACTGCAATTTTGTTCATGGTCAGTCATTTTTTGATGTTCGTTTTATGTTCGGTCATTGTTACATTTGGTTTAAGTTCAAGTTCTCAGAGTTTGACACCGGCACCGGGCTTTAAATTATGTCATTTGACATTTGCTTTTTAAGTATTGTCATTCAGATAACCGGTTTTTAATTAATATCATTTTAGACATTTAGTACTTAAAAACTGTCATTTTGACATTCGGTTTTCACATTATTTTCACATTTGGTTTATAGGAACTGAACTGTCATTTTGAAATTCGTTGTTTTTTTTTAAACTGTCATTTTGAAATTCGTTTTTTTAAAAAAACTGTCATTTTGAAATTCGTTTTTTTAAACTGTCATTTTGACATTCGGTTTCTAGGTTCTGTCCTTTTGTTTTGTCCAAGATAAACAACAGCCAAGAAGTTGTGGACGGCCCAATATTGTAATCGTAATACTCGCGAGAAGAAACTGTTCACCGTCTCTGCACACAACAATCTCATCGAGGACCACTCGAGGGCTGGGTCGTGGATGAGGGGGGGGGGAGGACATGTGGTGGCAAAATGTTGACAAAACAACTGCACCGGAAGTAAGGAGTTTATGGTAGTGAGCAGCGGGTCGGAGAAGTATAGACACGCGTGGGTGTGGCTACTGGATTAAATAACGATAGGCGTAAAATAGTTGTGGATATCATGGGATATAGTTGTGGATTGTGGATATCATGTGATAAAGCTGTGGATATAACGTGATACAGTTTTGAATATCATGGTACACAGTTGTGGATATCAAGTGATAAGTTATGGATATCATGGGATACAGGTGTGGATCTCGCAGTAACTTATTTCATATTCCAGAGAGGCTGGTGGGAGAAAGGCTAATGAGCAGAGAGACAGATGGGAGAGAGGCTAAAAAAGTTGTAATTATTACGGCTTAAAAATACACAGCTTCCATTATGTTCATCGTTCTTAAATTTAAGTTACATTATAAGCTAGCGCATGTTACGATGCCACATTCAATATTACGATGCCACATTCAATGTTACGATGCCACATTCAATATTACGATGCCACATTCAATATTACGATGCCACATTCAATATTACGATGCCACATTCAATATTACGATGCCACATTCAATGTTACGATGCCACATTCAATGTTACGATGCCACATTCAATGTTAATTACGATGCCAAATTCAATGTTACACACCCACGCAGAAGTCATATTTGATTTGCACACCATGACAACCTCAACTAAAGGGCCGCGTTACAGTGGAGGCACGCACAGTGCAGCATCATTAACTTCAAAGTGTGCAAACAACAAGTTTTTGTGCGTCTGATGTCTGTAAAGTTAACTTTTTGAGTCACGTCATTATGTAGATTAAACCAAATTTAGCTGACAAGGAGGGCGCCTCCCCCCCCCCCACCGTAAAATGACATGTATAACCATAATTAGAAATCGGAGCAGACAAGAAGCTCTGCTTGAATTTGATGGTTATAGCTTTTGTCTACCAGCGGCTTGAAATTTGAATAAAGTCTCGCAATTAAACGAGCCTCCAGGTCACAGTACATATAGTAATCGTATGCCCATAACTTTAGTTTGGTAATGTAGGCCAAGCCCCGCCCCTTCAAGACCAACACCAGCCCCGCCCCTTCAAGACCAACACCATCCCCGCACGTTACGGTAGGACCCCGGGGCCATGAAGATCGCCGTACGTCACGACAGTGAAGGACACACCAAAACACAATGTACAGCTACAACAACTGGTGATGGACATTTGGTAGTCAACCAATGATTGCCCTTATTGTTTGCTATTCGAATGCTTGTATATATTCCGTTTGAATACTTGTATATGTCCTGTTTGAATGCATGTATATATGACGTTTGAATGCATCAAATGCATGTATATAAGCAGTTTGAATGCAAGTATATATGCCGTTTGAATACTTGTATATGTCCTGTTTTGAATACTTGTATATATGCCGTTTGAATACTTGTATATGTCCTGTTTTGAATACTTGTATATATGCCGCTTGAATACTTGTATATGTCCTGTTTTGAATACTTGTATATATGCCGTTTCAATACTTGTATATGTCCTGTTTTGAATACTTGTATATATGCCGTTTGAATGCATGTATAAAAGCAGTTTGAATGCATGTATATATGCCGTTTGAATACTTGTATATGTCCTGTTTGAATGCATGTACATATGCCGTTTGAGTACTTGTATATGTCCTGTTTGAATGCATGTACATATGCCGTTTGAATACTTGTATATGTACTGTTTGAATGCATGTACATATGCCGTTTGAATACTTGTATATGTCCTGTTTGAATGCATGTACATATGCCGTTTGAATACTTGTATATGTCCTGTTTGAATGCATGTACAAATGCCGTTTGAATACTTGTATATGTCATGTTTGAATGCATGTACATATGCCGTTTGAATGTCGTGTTATTTCCTCATATTTGTATCCAATAAACCATGAAGCGACACAGTAAAACCTGACGGCAGCTCTGCAGTTCACAATCCAGACCTAGAATCTCTAGCTACGATCCACTATTTCCCGATACCATTCTGGTAATCTGGGTTTAGCAACGGAATTAAGAATAGATTAGCCGATTGTAGATCAAAGCCATCCACTTTATAGAGCATGAATAGATCCATCCACCGACATACAAAATACAGCCTACACTATATACACTACCCCCTTGACTCTAATCAAAAACAATAAACACAACCACTATGTCAACAAACGCATTCAACTATACACTATTCTGTAGAGATAAGCACTGTTACTGTTACTATATACTACACACTATTCTGTAAAAAAAAAAAAAAAAAAACACTGTTATTATATACTACACACTTGACTAAAGAAAAATAATAATAATTTGTACCACACACTTCACTATAAAATAACACAGAATGTCCACAAATAGTATAAATTTTAAGACACAAACTACAGGACCACCTTGGCCCTGTGTGTAGCATTCAGTCATCCCGGATAGAGACAGTGGCCCGTCACGCTCGACTGGTTTACACGACGCTTGAGGAATGTAGACCAACAAAAACAACATAGCGAAATTGTTGACCTTTAACCTTGACCTAATCATATAAGTGGAGAAAAGGTGAATGCGATATTAAGTAATCAGGACCTAGGACAGGGGAGTGGGGGGATAGTATCACAATAATCAGGACAGGTGAGTGGGGGATAGTTTCACAATAATCAGGACAGGTGAGTGGGGGATAGTTTCACAATAAACAGGACAGGTGAGTGGGGAGGACAGGTGAGTGGGGGATAGTTTCACAATAAACAGGACAGGTGAGTGGGGGATAGTTTCACAATAAACAGGACAGGTGAGTGGGGGGATAGTTTCACAATTTTCAGGACAGGTGAGTGGGGGATAGTTTTACAATAATCACACAGGTGATGGAGCTTACGTTGTTAGCATTTTGATGTCTGATGCCCTGGCAACACTTTAAATAAATTTAAAAATCCAATTCCTTTCCGATAGCAAAAAGCGTCTCAATGCACCAGTAAGTACAACCAACAGGGAAGTACCGAACAGGTAATTACTAACAGGTAAGTACTGACAAACAGGTAATTACTAACAGGTAGCTACTGACAAACAAGTAATTACTGACTACTAGGTAAGTACCGACAAACAGGGAATTACTGACTACTAGGTAAGTACCGACAAACAGGGAATTACTGACTACTAGGTAAGTACCCACAAACAGGGAATTAACAACCACCAGGTAAATTCCGAGTAACAGTAAGTAATGACCGACCCAGTTGTCAAATCTTTTTTTTCGGGGGGGGGGTAGGGGGTGGGGGCGAAATGTCATAAATTCAGAAAAGATCAACGGCGGAAATGCCAAGTGACCATAAACGTACCCGAATCGACACTACGGTAACCTCCCCGCTGAGCTTCACGCGTGATGGTAACCACAAACCAGCGAATGGGAAATAACTACATGTACCTTGATATCAAATAACACCTCGGATCTCCGGGCTGTTATACTTGGCAGGGGAATTTATTATAGGCACTGCCAGCTAGATCGTTAGTCACTACATCACTCTTACACAGTTCTATTATAGTCACTACCAGCTAGATCGTTAGTCACTACATCACTCTTACACAGTTCTATTATAGGCACTGCCAGCTAGATCGTTAGTCACTACATCACTCTTACACAGTTCTATTATAGGCACTGCAGCTAGATCGTTAGTCACTACATCACTCTTACACAGTTCTATTATAGGCACTGCCAGCTAGATCGTTAGTCACTACATCACTCTTACACAGTTCTATTATAGGCACTGCCAGCTAGACCGTTAGTCACTACATCACTCTTACACAGTTCTATTATAGGCACTGCCAGCTAGATCGTTAGTCACTACATCACTCTTACACAGTTCTATTATAGACACTGCCAGCTAGATCGTTAGTCACTACATCACTCTTACACAGTTCTATTATAGGCACTGCCAGCTAGATCGTTAGTCACTACATCACTCTTACACAGTTCTATTATAGGCACTGCCAGCTAGATCGTTAGTCACTATATCACTCATACATTATAAATACAGATATAACCCACTTTGACCTGGTCCCGAGCTGACCGGAGCTGAACTTAATGGAAGAATCACATTTAAATATTGATTAGAATAATTTTAATAGATAAAATTCGATTAAAATTTAAGAAAATATGTATAATATTCTTTTCTTCAGTTTATTAAAAAAATAATTAATAAACAATATAATATCCCAGATCACAGGATCTGTATCGCTGTAGAAAATAGTACAACAGTCCATAGCATTTTAAAAAGTTCAAAATATTTTTCTGTCTTTTTAGATAGGGGAAATAAAAATATTCAATTACCTGTTTTTATAATTCCCTTGAGATGTTTGGCTTTAATCGAAATTAACGATTAATTCATGAAATTAATAATTAATTTGTCAAAAGTTAACATTTAAATTTAAATTCATCTTTACCAGCCCTATATACATATAATTGGTACATATCTCGTTATCCCATTTCCCGATTACCAAATAATTCTTAAACCAAGACAGATCAAGATGCGGAATATGATTTTATGAGGCAGGTCAAATTCAGATAATTCATTGTGATAAACCAAAATTTGTTCCGATTCTATAATCCAGGTTAGATAAGATAACCCATTGAGTGGGACGTGGTGGTCGAGAGGTAGCTCTCGACTGTCATACCGATGGTCACGGGTTCGAATCCACACGAAGGTGAGGATTTGTTCTCGTGGCCTGAGGAGTCCCCGAGTCACCCAGCTCCGAATGGGTACCTAACTAGACAATAGTTAGGCGGCTGGGGTAATGCGTGGAACCCCTATAGCCGTGGCCTGTGACCGCTGCATCACTTGCCAACAGATCATCTCTCATGGTCTGTGGACGCAATTATCTTCTGCATAGAAGGAGCGTCTGTATATCTAAGATAAGAAGAGATTAACTAAGATGTGTACTAATTAAATGAACCTGGTTAGTTAACACTTTGAGATAAGTCAAGGTCTGTGTCTATTCTATGAAACAGGTTAGATTACCCATTGAGATAAACGAAGGTCTTTGGCTATTCTATGACACGGGTTAGATAATATCGGCATCCTTCCGTCTCGCGAGACGATGGTGCATGGCCGTTGGGTTGGGTTGCATTTTCTCGAGTGGCTGTGCAGTCCTATCCTTGAGGTACAGTCTTTACCACAGTTTTTACACACGAGTTCTGTGCTTCCAAATGTTTTGGCCTTTCTCCTAGCTCTTCTGTCTGCAGCCTCCTCCATTCTTCGCTCCTCGGCTACTATGACGCCCTCTTTGACAACTGTGCGCCATGTAGATCGGTCTTCTGCCTTACACTCCCAGTCACTTGTATGTATTTTGGCTGCTTTCATGTCCCTTTGACAGACATCTTTAAATCGCAAACGTGGGCGACCTGTTTTCCTCTTTCCTGAAACAAGTTCACCATATAGGAGGTCCTTCGGGATTCGGCCGGGGCTCATTCTTTTGACATGTCCTAGCCACCTCAGGCGTCTTTCACTAAGAATTGAGAACATGCTTTGGGTATTGGCACGCGTTAGGACCTCACTATTAGGCACTTTGTCTTGCCATTTAATACCAAGGATACGACGCAGGCATCTCAAATGGAAGCTGTTAAGCTTGCGCTATTGTGATGTATAAGTGGTCCATGTCTCGCTCCCATATAGTAGTGTACTGATGACACAGGCTCGATAGACGCACAGTTAGGTTTTCTCCGTTAGCTTGGTGTTTTGCCAGACCCGCTTATTTAGTTTAGCCATTGTTGCGGCTGCCTTGCCAATTCTGCTGTTTATTTCTTCTTCAATGGACAGTGTATTAGAGACCTTGGATTCCAAGTAGGTGAAGCTGTCCACAACCTCCAGGTTTTCATTATCGATATTTATGGTAGGAGGAGGTCGAGTGTCTTGGGCCATGATGTTTGTCTTTTTCAAGCTGATTTGCAGACCAAATTCTTTGCAGGCATTAGAGAAGCTTGACACGAGTTAGATAAACCTTTGAGATAAACCTTTAAGATAAACCAAGATATATGCCTATCCTATGACACGGGTTGGATAAACCTTAGAGAAAAAACAAGATTGGTGGAGATTGTGACTCCAGCCATGAATACTCTCTAGAACCTAAATCAACACATTGTTCAGTATCCAATGCCGCGCTACGATAAACCAATCGGGTGAATTTGAATAGATTTAGATCAAAGCTGACTCGTTGTTTCTAAGAGAACCGGAGGATAGAATCATACGATTGAATCCTGATCGAGGGTAGTACGAGTGGAAATTGAAAGGAAAGTTAAAGGGCGTGGCGCACCCGTTGGCCCTGTAGAGTGCCAGTCATTGTAAGGAACGCGTGAACACTTGACAACGCGACTTGGTGGTGAAACATTCATGAACTTTTCAAGTCTTGGTTATACTGACAAACTTACGCCCTGCATCCCAGGCGAAACATGGCAGATTTGGATGTAAGCCTTGGAACTTAAGAACTTACACAAAATCATGCATCAAGAAACATGGCAACATGACTAGGACATGTGTCAACATGACTAGGACTAGGACATGTGTCAACATGACAAAGACATGTGTCAACATGACTAAAACATGTCTCAACATGACTAATACATGTGACTAAGACATGTGTCAACATGACTAAAACATGTGTCAACATACTAGGACATGTGTCAACATACTAGGACACGCCGCTGTGTGTCCATCGAGATTACAATGTTCTTATTTATATGACGTCTTTAGAAATAACGTTACAGATTACTCAGACTACACTCTTACTTAATGTGAATCCGCTAAAATTGGTTATAGATCTACACTTACTTATTATGTCATAAACTGTATACACTAGCTCTTTATTGTTTATACACTAAGACTTATAATCTCAAAAACCTTATTCTCTAGCATTTGGTGCACTCTCACAAGCCATACATATACACAAGCCATTAGTTATAAACTTATGGTCTCATAAACCAACTAAATTATACAATCATTCTTTTTGCAGCTCGTGGCGCTGACGATAAAACAAAAAGTTGTCACGCTGAGTGTTCAGAAAGTAAGGGAACAAATCATTTCTTGACACGCCGGCTTTTATAACAATTAGAGGCTCACGGCAGGACCTCTTCCAAGGTCCCCAACAATAAAAGTATCTCTGTGGTTCAATGCGGGAACAAGAAAAAGCAAGACAAAAAACTCAAGCTTAGGATAATGGCGAATAGTGGACGTCTTCGCGTTGAAGAATGCAGGGTGCGGAAGGGGGAGGGGTGCACTGGACAATCAAGTTGTGCTCTGTAACTGTTTATCCTGGCCAGGTACAATCTCCGTCTGGTGATGCTTGGGAATGGCGAATGGTATCAGGACATGTGGCCAATACTTGCCCGTTGCCCTTTGATTTAATGACCTTTCATGAAGCAAGCTATGAGGCCGGATGGGGTGAGGTAAGGGGGCGTTGAACCGTAAAAAAAGCAAAGCGATGGGGCCATAAATGTTTGTTTATAATTTACAAGATACGTCCCAAGGTGTAGCATACGCCGCAGACATGTTCATGGATATAGCAAAGAAATGGTGGGGGAAAGAACGGAGACAAACTACAGTACGAAGAAATCAAAACAACCCAAGTGAACGTCGGTGTGGAGACACCACCGACGCATTGTTGGTCTCGAGACATTCACAGTAAGGTTATTTACCTGCCCACCACCCTAAACCATAAACTGTGATTGGTCCATCCTAGCAAGGGTCAGCCATGTTCACAAAAGGGGGGGGGGAATACCGGGCTCAAACAAACATTTTTAAAACTTTTTGCTGGGATTTGAACCCAGGACGTTCCACGTGTGAGGCGGGCGTATTAACCACTACACTTCGAATCACATGTTATTCTGTGAAGGCACAACGCAAGATAACGCAAGAACCATTGTTTCCCCCTCTCTCCACCACTTCCGCTTGCCAAACCATGAATTCATTGGTCGACCCCAGTCATGTACATTTGCACATACTCGCTTTTGTGAATTATATATATTGTAATAGGTCGATACTAATAATGACGTCATGGATGATAATCGCTGATTGTCCTAATCACTGCACAAAACGGTGTCTTCATCATTCACACGTAGATAAACTGAGAAATAACAACTCATCTCCTCTTAACTTGTATAAACTTTGACCAAACATTATTTTATTTATAAGTCCAGGAACTATTTACTCGGCTGGTGAGGGGAGACTAGCTGGGAGTAGAGACAGGGGTAGGAATATTGTCAGCCTAACATATCTTGTGTTACCATCAAGGGTTTTACTGGTAGAAACCAACTCAATCGGCATGGCTCTCAGTTTCAGGTGTAAGAGTACTGACATTGGTATTGAAAAACTTAAGTACAAAATGATTTAAAACAACGCAAATCGTATAGAGATATTTCAACATTTCAAGAGAGTTTGTGTACATGTGGTAATAAAAGAGTTTATCCGTGTTTTTCTTCTGAAAAGAAAGAGAAAAACCAAACAACTCGCAGCACACAGCTTACATGTTTGAGAATCCCTTGGTACATTCTTTTGAAATCAAACACAAAAGTATCAAATGTCACTTCCGTTCTTAACAGGGTAACAATGATTCTCAACCTGGAACCTAAAGACTACCATTTTGTTCCTTGTATTTTTAACGAATGTTCTAGTAACAATAAGAAGACGGGCGAAGAAAGTAAATACCTCACCCGTAAACCATTGAAAACTTTGACAGTGAAATATGTCATGAATCAAACATTTTTTAAACAAAACAACAAGAACATATAATCTTGATGACAGAAACCTTTCCAAGACACCAAGTTGATACCAGGACGAAGGGGAGGGCAGTACAAGGGTGGAGGCTATCGTTGTTAGCCAGATGAAAAAAGGGGAGATAGCCCGTGTATTTATTGGCACAGGGAAGTAATCCTGTGGGGGGTGGCAGTTTTATGTCCAGGCACGGATTATAATTATGATGATGACGATGGCGTTCTTCTTGTTGGGCACGTGATGTGGGGGGCAGTTGGGGGGATGAGGTAGATTTTTGTTAAAACCTGGATACAGCCCAGATTTCCCTTGATTCTTATAACATCACACAACACCAGGGGCGGCCTTTTTAAAAAAAAACTGACTGTGTGTGTGGGTGGGGGGGGGCGTTTGGGAAAGAGTTGAAGGTACATTTTTAACCAAAATTTGAAATATCTATAACTGAATTTACAAAATCTAAGTCTATTTTTACTTGTGCTTCCTTCCACACAGTTACAGACAGCCCCAATGACCAATGACCAGACGCATTGAATGGACTTAGGGATTAGACACACTGACTGGCTTGTTAATGGGGTTTATACCATATCAGCATTATCCTCATGTGTATGCTTCCACAATCTAGGTCTATGTAGAGGTTTTTAGAGCAATGAAGGGCAATGTAAAGAAATATAAGGTTATAAAGCAATGTAGGGCTATGTAAAGCTATGTAGGGGCATGCAAAGCTATATAGGGCCATAAACTGCAATGGAGAGCCATGTAAAGCAATGGATGGACATGCAAAGCAATGAAAAGTCATGTAAAGCAATGGAGAGGCATGTAAAGCAATGAAGGGCTATGTAAAATTATGTAGAGGATTTAAGGGCCATGTAAAGAAACGTATGGCCATGAAAAACACTGAAGGGTCATATAGCACTGAATGATCCAAGTAACAGAGCAAAATTGTAAGTCTCACCAAACCCAACAATCACACCCCCCTGCCCCACTCCACCATGCCCCCCTGCCCCACTTCACCATGTTATAAGATACAAGATTGTTTCAATAAAATCTCAGACTCACTTTTTCATCTTCTTCTGACTGTACTTGATGGCGTAGGCCGTGTGTAACAAGTTGTCCTGGTCCTGTTCCAGTTCAAACCTGTTGCGTAAGTCCTTCTGTAAGTACTGGGGACAATAAAGACACAGTCAACTTTGGGACAAAATAGACATGGTCAAGGGGGACAACACACACAGTGTCAATGTGGGGACATCATAGACACGGTCAAGGGGGACAACACAGACAGTGTCAATGTGGGGACAACATAGACACGGTCAAGGGGTACAACACAGACAGTGTCAATGTAGGGACATCATAGACATGGTCAAGGGGGACAAAACAGACAGTGTCAATGTGGGGAAAACTTAAACACAGTCATGGGGGACAACACAGACAGTGTCAATTTGGGGAAAACTTAGACATGGTCAATGTGGGGACAACATAGACAGTCAATGTGGGAAGACATAGACACAGTCAAAGTGGGGGCAATAGACTAAATAAACATGGTTAATATGGGGATAACATGGGAACCACCATTTTTACTTTCTGATGTGCTGACAATGTAGACAATAATTCGATTGATGGAAAACAAAAGTTGAATCCAAATAATCAAAAGTTTTCTCAATAAGTAAATAATTTTTATTAAACTATTTAGAGAAAAGACTTAGAAATTTGAGCATCCCTTAAACATCTCTGAACTAGAGATCTGTTAACTTCATCCAGCAAGTTCACAAAGCAACATTACGTAGCACACAAAAAACCACAATGTATAAAGTACTGATTATACGCATCAGTACAGCACCATAAAATCATCTAAAATTCATCATATTTATTTCACTGAAATCCAAACAACACTTGTATGTCAATATGTGGGTAAGTGTGAAGGGGACGTATTGGTGCATAAATAAGTATTATGTAAACTAGTTTAATCATATCTATAAATTCATAATAAAAAAATCATGTTAAGCCTGGTCCCTTTTTGGACTCAGGACGTGTTAGCGCATTTTCGTATTATGTATCAGTACTTATGTTAGATATCAGCATTATGTAGTTATCAGTAATTGTGTTTAGATTTTAGACAAATTTTTATGAATTTTCTTGTGTAATGAATATACTTGAAATCTTTTAAATTTAAAAGTCATTTCTTTACATTTAAAATTTTTTTATTTTCTCTTTAATCTAACTACAAGTGGTTTGTGGTCACTGAAATAGGACTCATAAATGAAACATTCTAAATTGTAATCAGCTTATCGCCCAAATACTCCGTCAATTGTTGTTTGATAGATCGTGGTTGCCAATCTTGTTGAAAGTAGTTGAATGTTGAAGTTTGTTTCTAAAAAGTTTTCAATTTCTGCCCCTGGGCCGCTAAGATCTTGATTGAAGTCACCACAAATGATGACGTAAAACTCTCTAAACTTTTACACATATTCTAATGACGTCAACAAAAAAAAAACAGAAAGTAAAAACTCTTCAATGCTTGAAAAACGATGTATTCGACTTCCGGCAATGGCAGCCGTTGCCTGCGCCAGTGTTATCTCTCGATTCGCAATGTTTTTTGGTAGTTTTAACGGGGTTTTTTAACGGATCGAGTAACTGAGTGTTGATGCACAAATGGCAGGTCAGGACATACAAAAAACATATATACATCATGGGTCTAGGACTTATGGTTGCTGAGATCTAGGGTGATGACAGACGGACAAAACGGGTGCAATAGCGCATTCGACTTCTCGAAAATGCGCTAAAAATAAAGCAAGAAATTTTTTTGAAACCTTTTTTTTAAAAAAAAATTATTTTAAAAAAATCTCAGGAAAATTTTATGATAAAAAAATTAAAGAGTTACCTTAAGTAGTCCCTCCATATCTAGCGCGAGTAAATCTTCCTGGCAAGACTGTAGGATGGCCACGCCCACTCTGAATATCATTTCCATGCCCTAAAAATAAAAGCATTTGTTAATGTTTGTTAGTGTTAGACACCAATCATTCTTAGTTCAATTAGCAAACAAAAATCTTCCTTGAGTTTACTTTGGTAGTCAGTGAGGTTGATGCTCTGTGAGGAGGTAAATGGAGTGGGGTCAGCCAGATAAATGGGTCATTCATATAAATAGGTCATTCTTATAAGTAGGTCATTCATATAAGTAGGTTATTCATATAATTAGAGCAGTCAGATAGTTCGGTCATTCATATAATTAGGCCAGCCAGATATTCGGAACAGCCAGGTAATTGGGTCAGCCAGGTAATTGGGTCAGCCAGGTAATTGGGTAAGCCAGGTAATTGGGTCAGCCAGGTAATTGGTTCAGCCAGGTAATTGGGTCAGCCAGGTAATTGCTTTATGACAAATATTACTCCTAACATTGCTGACTTGGGTTTGATGTGGCTGCCATACAAACTGTTTCTAAAGATAATCTTGTTTTGATTATAAACTGGGCAGCATCAAGGAAAGTTATCTACAAGACAACAATAGAAATTAACATACACCCTATCTTAAACAGCATATGTGATATGATTATCTTGGACACAAACTGACCTCTGACACGAACAAATCCATAATCCTGCGGGCCAGCGAGAGAGGCAGTGATGTGACATACAACGTAAGGAACCACGACGAAGCATACATGGACGTATCAAAATTCTGAGTTTGAAAGTGAATCAACAAAGTGGGTAGCAGCTCCTGAGAACAGACGGAACATAGAAACAAAGGTCAGGGTCAAAGGGTCAATCACAAAGTTGTCATTTCTAAAGTCATCAGTGGTCAGTGACCAAAGAGATGGGCAATAAAACTTTCACATATTATGTAAATGAGATTTTGAACTTGAATAATTCAAATATTTCCCATTTCAAATGTCTAGTGGACAGATTACATAAGATGTGTTAAGGCAACTCAATAGATCTGCTTGACATGATCACCAAGTTTGTACAGTGTTATGATGACTGCTCGGCATTGAAAAGACCAGCCAGCCAGCTGGCTAGAAGTGTTCTAGGACTGTAGGCTGTCATGAAACTTACCTGAATAAGACACTCAAGTTTAAACATACAGAGTCCAAGTTCAGCCATACTTGGTTTAAACAGCTCACGCAGCCTGAAGTCCTGCATCAAGCGTACAAGTACAGCAAAGGCATCTTCCTCGGGCATCTGACAGATGGTGACATTAGAGTGACATTAGATTAACCTTAGAGTGACAATAGGGTAGCCAAAAGCTACTAAGGATCATGAGACTAATAGTAAGTGTGTGAGTGGCATCATAAAATTTCGGAGATTTTCAGGGCAAAAAGTGACAATAGCATAAATAGATAAGTTTATCCACTAGTTCTGTACCTAGAAATATTCTTTGTACAAAAAAAATACCTCAGCCAATGTTACCTCCTAGGTTCATTGTCCTGGTTCATAATGAAATAAACTTGTTCACAATGTTAAACACTATTAAACATCATCATGTTTTGTTCAAAGTTTTACAACACAGTCATTATAATATCCTCATAAACATTTGCAGCTCATTATTCTAAACTGCTGCTCCCTGCCTGTCAGGTATCAGCAATTTCGTCTCCTTTAAGAGAATTTTAACCCTGGCTTAAATGAATAAAATTAACCCCTGAGACTGTATCTAAAATTAATCTCAATTAATTTTTTTTTTTAATGTTTGAAAAAATATAAAGTCTTAAACCATGAAAAGAAATCATAGGGTAGGCAGCTCTACGAATGAAAAATTCAGTAAGAAAAACATTATTACCTCCCATTTTTTAACAAATTAAAATTTCACAAACCTGCATAAGGAGAAGCCCAACAATAAAACCGCTGCCTTGACAGTATCCCACTTCTCTGTCATGGAGGGAGTATGCCTGGGGGGGGGGGAGACAAAACAACAAACATTGCTATACTTGATCTAACAGTTCTATATCAATTTGTAAACATTTATCTGAAAGATATGTTGTTATTTTTTGGTCTTTGTCTCCCATGTAAATCATCTGAACTAACTCCAGCTGGTGACTATAAGATGTGACATCGGACAAGGAGAGAGAATCAAGTTCCCTTTAAATGTTTGATTTTTCATTTTATAAAATGTGTCAATAAACTAATGCTAACATAGTATTAATCATAAAAAATATCTGAAAACCATAATTTGTGTTCAAAGTGTACACCAGTAGCATTAGAATAAACTGATTAAGAAATATGTGTGTCTATGATTGGTTTCCTTCATTGTTAAAGGGTTTGGTTTGTTCACGGTAACAGTCTAGACTAAAGTTGGTGTGCATTTATAACATTCAATTATGAATTTAAAATTTATAGTGTCATTAAAAGGGAAGAGTAGAAAATAGGATTTTGTATTGAGGTTGTGGATAGGATAACACTACGAATCAGCTTCAGCTTTATTACAAGTTAGAATCTCTAAAAAAAACTTACATCTTGAATGGCCCAAAAATATGCATTGAAATAAGACCACAAACTATGGCAACAGCCCTTCTGGTTGTTACTAGTAAACACTATTACTACTATTACTAATACGCCTATTCAATGTGTATAAAAATTTCCATGTATTGGTAGAAGAAAAAAATTATTGCGATGGCCTTCACCTTCATGACATTGAAGAGACTCTCCTGGCCAAAGCCATCCTTCTCTTTGAAGAAATCATGGTCAGGAAACGTGCGAGCGATATCTCGACGAATCAGCTTCTCACAGGGGGACGTCTTCTTCATATGCTCAGCATACTCTTGCTTGAAGGGGGAGTCATGCACCCCTAGGATCATCTGCCAGGCCATGCCTCGGAACTCATGGGGTATACCTTTACGAACTAGTTCCTGTGGGAGACAAGATGTTCAACAATGTCAAAAAATGACAAACTGCCACAATAACAAGCCATTCCATTATATATGAGTTACAACAAAAAGTTGCAACCATACAGATTTTTTAAAAATTTCATGGGTCAAATCAGTTGACTCTTCAGTTAGCTCTTTTTAAAAAATAAATTTTGATGTTAATCTCAAACTCTGGGAAAAGGTTTAATTTTAATTGTATTCTCAACTATTGAGCAAGATATTTTGTTCTCCATAGAAATATAGAGTGAGTTTTACGACACAAGAAATTCTTCCTTTTGAAGTTGATCATCTAGTAGTCATTCAATTCCAGAAAAATTTTTAAATTAAAGAAATCAAACCTTAGCAGTACAAGTTTAAATGAAATCAAACCTTAGCAGTACAAGTTTTAAAGAAATCAAACCTTAGCAGTACAAGTTTTAAAGAAATCAAACCTTAGCAGTACAAGTTTTAAAGAAATCAAACCTTAGCATTACAAGTTTTAAATATTTCACATGTCGCAATTATAAAAGTTTCACATCACTGTATATAATTTTGAGTAGGGGTCTACTGATAGGCATTTTTGCCAATATTGCCGGTAGTGATATTATTTTTGCCAATATGAATATTTGTTAGGAAAAAAAGGTGGTCATATTTGATGATATTGCAGAATTCCATTCAAACTCGAAGCATCCTAATAATCATTTAAATCCTGACCCTAATACTAAATTCTGTAATGGGTATCAAAATCCTTCAATTTGAGGCAAACCTAAATTCCCTAACATTAGTGTTCTGAAAAACAGGCGGTCTTAACCTTAGTATAAAAAATAATAATCTCGATCTTACGTGCAGTAATGGACTTATAAATTGTACACATTTTAAATCTAAATGATAATTTTTTTCTTAGTTTGTTTTTCAAAATGTCACTTATGAAATATTGTTTACGTCAGTATCGGGACCTATACATGCTACAGATACCGATATCCTTATATCATTGCCCATATTTCAACTGGGCAGATATTTGGGTAGACCACTAATTTTGAGTCCCCTATTTTTTAAGACTTCTTCTGTACCAAATTACTAAATTTTCTTTATCAATCCGCTCAATATTCTAATTCTACAAACCTTGAGAAATGCTGGTTTCTTTCTCACTGAGTCCCAGTCATTGATGATACGTCCCCAGATTTCCCACAGTGTTTCACTGGAGGACCCTGGAAATGCACAACATGGGAATCGATTGGTAAGTGTTGAGAAAAATAGCCTCAGATTGTGTCAGTGTTTGACTGCAGTTCAAGTCAGAGTTACTGTCCCTAGTACATGCAAGAACACAGGACAGAACAATGAAACCATCTTTGTAATTGAGTTCAAAGTCATGTTAAGTCTCAAATGATAATGATGGACATTGACTGCCAATGATTGAATGTCAATTATTAAATGCCAATAACTAAATTACTTGTGACATTTCATGCAGCTAATTTCATTCTATTTTTTTTTTTTTTTTTTTT
>MUZC01004764.1:302290-315255 GCA_002072015.1 Radix auricularia
AATGACTGTGACAAAACCTACAATACCTAAAACCTAATAACAACAATTGGTACAATACTAGATACAATGACTGTGACAAAACCTACAATACCTAAAACCTAATAACAACAATTGGTACAATACTAGATACAATGACTGTGACAAAACCTACAATACCTAAAACCTAATAACAACAATTGGTACAATACTAGATACAATGACTGTGACAAAAATTGTAGACTTCTTGAAGAACTATAACTTTATTTTAGGAGATGGTAAACTAAATTTTAAAAAACATAACCAATTTGATATAGAGTAATCCCTCGCTACTTTGCTGTTTACTTTTTGCAGATTCATGACTATCCAGGATTTAAATATAGTAGAAGTATTTGAAGAGGTGCCCCAGGAAATGACATCGTAGTCTGAAGAAATGTATAATACAGCAACAGGTTGCACAGTAAAGACTTTATCACTTTCATCTTCATCCTTTTTACTGCACAGAAATTCATCACCATCATCCCGTCCCATATGACTACGTGTACTTTGCTATACAGTAACTGTAGATTTATCTAAAGATTTCTTATCAAACAGAGATCTCAAACTCGGATGAAGGCATGTGGCATTTTATCCTTTCAAAGATGTATCAAGGGCCGCACCTCCTCAACAACCCTATGCAAGTAAACAAAGAACCCCTCATGCATCTTAACTCAATTTAGTACTCATCACTAATAATTAACCAATTACAATTTAGACACAAAGAATTATGATATGACATTGATCCCTTACAGACCATGAAGGTCTATGGGGGCAAGTGAAGTAGCGTTCACAAGTTTCATTGACCACTAACGAGCATGGGATTGTGTGGTTAGCACAATGCCCCAAAGCCTTGCAGCGGTTCGGTAGTCCAGCGCCCTACTTCTTACTTAGACCACCGCGCCCCTACAAAGTTCACAAAGTGAACTTTCATTGTCATTATTATTTACATAGTAATAAAAACAGTGAGTACAAACTACGTTTGTCAGAGTTTAATTTTTTTCAAGCTTACTGCAGGGCCACAAAAATAGACTTGATTTGAGACCCCTGGCTTAACAGTCAGTTGGCTCCACAGAAATTCAGTTATTTTGGCTGGCCTTGGAACCAAACTCGTGGGATAAATGGGGGCTAACTTTAATTTTAGGAAGGCAAAGGTTGAATTTTGAATGGAGAACGGAAAGTGATGAAGACAGATGGGGTCCATACGGTTGTGTATACAATGGTGTATGCAGGGGTGTATACAGTTATGTATATAGTTATGTATACAGTTGTCTATACAGTTTTGCATACAGTTGTTGAATATTCAGTGGACCTCTCATCTCTGGGAGGGGTCATATAAACATTTTTACAAAGATCACAAGGAGAAAACATTTGTGTTAAAGTTAATATGTTAATGCTATAACATATAATTTACTTTGTGTAATAGTTCAAATGGTAATGCTATAACATATAATTTACAAGTGGTTTTCACCATCTCTAAATTACAGACACACACAAACATTTTCATTAAGGCTGAAACTGAATAAAAAAATGTCCATTCGATGAAATTTTTATATTGATTAATTGATTAATTTCGATTAATTATAATTTTATAATGCATATATAGATCCTGTTAAGTTGCGATTCATTATTTAGCGAAATCGGTTAAGTCGCGGTAATTCCATGGCTACCAATTTTTTTTTGACGAAACATAGCAAATTTGTTCTGCTATGCAAGAAATAAGAAAGGAAAACCTTTTTGTTTACGTATGCACGTCAAAATAAATAATAATAGTACGACAGAACAGTATGAGAGAACAAAATAAATTATTAATAAATTGGAAAAAAAAATTTTAGAAATATTTTCTTAAATTTTAATAGTACATGTATTTTAATAGATCAAATTAGTTTTAATCGATTAAAATTTTTTAAAAATCAATCAATTAATTAATCGTTAATTTCTGCAGCACTAATTTTCAAACAACTTAATCCGTTGAGTCAAACTTGACTGGCATGTGGCACTATTTAAAATGTATACATTTTCCCCCTTTTACAAAACAAATAACTGTGATGACAGGAGATTGAGTGACAGAAGTATAAATAAACTTTGATGCATGTTTTCTAATTTAAAAAAAAGTCTTAATGTATTACTAAAAATTATCTTCAATTGACTTCACAATGCTAGTAGAAATATTTTCTTGGATGTAATTTCTCAGTTATCTAAAAGTAGAAATAGCTGTATATGACATAATTAATCAATTGTGTAATAATAAGAAATATTTTTCTTATATTTATATACTGTATATACTCGTTCTAAAGCCGACCTTTTTTTGGACAAAGTCTAGGGGGAAAAGTTGGGGGGGGGGGGGGGGGGNNNNGGGGGGTCGGCTTAGAAATGGGTCATAGGTGATTTCTGCATGTACATTGAATATCGGTTTTGTTATTGTAGATTGTCAGGGTCCTTTTCTACTTTCTACAAGAATCGACTGCTCTACGAGAAGCTATAAAATATTATTAAACATCAGCACTTACCTTATTTAATATTTTTTTTATGTTTGTGAATATTTTAATTTATGGTTTTAAAAATTTTTTTTACTACAACGAATTTTAACGAACATGCTCTTGCCACTGTTTGCCAAAGAAAAAAATAGTAAAAAAACACCGGTGATTCTTCACTAAAAAAGAGCACAAAGTCAAAGGTAGTACAAAGTAAACAATCATAATGACCGATGTAGCTTGTAGTTTGTAAAAAATGTGTACCTCTATTTAGACTGTCCAATTATTTTTTGGGGGTCGGCTTATGAGTGGGTTACACAATTTTAATACTTTTCTCTTCTGAAAGAGGGGGCAGGGGTTCGGCTTATGAACAAACGGGCTATAGAACAAGTAAATATGGTAATTATATTATTTATATATTACATATTTTTGGTAAAATAAAAGAAAGAAATTTTATATAGTAAATTATAGTACTTAATTATTCAGAAGTTATATAAAACGAGGAAATATTTAAAGGCAAAAAAATTTCTTTTATCTGAAAATTAAATACCAATAATGGTTAGTTTTAATGATGTAAATGAAGCGGCCATACATTTAAAATGAAACAAAAATAATTTAATCATTGAGATTTGTAACACATTTCCCTAATCATGTACACAAGTCATCAATTTTAGTTGCCAGATTTCCTGAACATGTACAATGTACACAATGTTCCCCACTGTCAGTTATGTCAGAAGACCTTCCCATGTACCGCGATCTTTTTATTGGAAGCTTAAAAAATAAACTCAACTAAAATGTCAGACCAACTTGATTGTAAATAACGTCAAAAAATAAATGTTAATTCCAATGATTTATGACCTTGACAATAACTGTAAATACTGAGAAAGAATTTATATTTGGAAATTCATTTTCAACATAAGTTAATCAGATTATAATTAATTTGGCACGACATGCTGGTTAATTGTTGAATCATGCCAAAAATTAATCAGTGTTACGAGGAAGAGGATTTAGTATTATTATTACTCAATATTCATTAAATGAAAGAAGCAACATGCTCATAAGGCAAAGCATTCATTGGTTAAACTAAGCATTCAAAAAGGATTATTGAGATGGTTAAATAAAGCATTGGTTAACTCATGGGTTGAATCAAGCATTGGTTAGTTTATAAATTGAATCAAGCGTTGGTTAGTTTATAAATTGAATCAAGCTTGGGTTAGAAAACAAGTTGAATGAAGCGTTGGTTAGATAACAAGTTGAATCAAGCATTGGTTAGAAAATTAGTTGAATGAAGCATTGGTTAGATAACAAGTTAAATCAAGTATTGGTTAGTTTCCAAGTTGCAAGGATAAATGCCTAGACTGGGGTTATTGTAATAGTGCACTTATTATTATAGTCCCATGATCAAGCAAAAAGTTTAGGTAAAAATTGTATGCAGGTGTTTTTGTTTTGTTTACCGAGGAAGACGCTATCGTCTGGTGATTCTGTGTTTTGGTCCAACAAAGTGAAACTAGTGCGGCTATTGCTCTGCAAGGAGCTCCGCCTGGACAATGTTTTCTGATGTCTATCTGTGTCATCGGAGCCCTTGCGCTTGCTGGCCTTGAGCTCCTTCCTGCGGATGCTCAGTGGCTTGAGCTTGAAAGACTTTGTGTGCCTGGGAGACACCTGGCCGGCCTCTAGAACAGGGATGGATGAGCTATCATGATGTGTGTGCAGGGGACAAACAGGCCTCCATGGGGGGCTTATTTGGTTGATAGTGTCCCATGTAACTTTTGCAATTAAATTTTTCTTTTTTTAAATGGGGAACACATGTTGTTTTCTATTTTTTTGGCCAGAAAAAAAATTTGCAGGATATACAGAAGCAAAAGAAAAAATAATAATAAAATTTAAAAAAATAAAAATGAATCTAATATAGGCAAAATAAACTAAAACTAGCTAAGAAAATAAATCAGCACAAAATGGTGGCAGTCCTTGAGGTCTGTCTCTGCCGTTAATATAAGAGTTGCTACCACCTGAAGTATGACATGCGGGGAGACTGAGAACAAAACCAAATTCTTTGTTAACTGAAATCACATTGCCAGTAGAGTCAGGTTATAATGTTTACTACACTCAGACGACTCATGCAGATTATACCAGGAGAACATTGCTTGTGTTAGGTATCTTAGAATTAGAACTGTTCAAATAGCTAATGAGGATAATGCTAGGAAAATATTGCTCATATTAGTTATCCAAAAAATAGAACTATTCAAATTCCTAAGCTCAAGATAAAAAAAATAATCCATTCATTGCTAACTTTTAAAAATCTATTTTCCTTGGGTCTATCTCACTGTTACATACAATTGAACTATTTAATCTGATTTATCTTAGAAGTGCTCACTGTCAGAAGAGTGGGTGGAGCCAATGTTAAAGGAAGTTAACTCTGAGTGAGCTTTCTAAAATCACAAAGTAGTGTAGCAAAAATGTCAGCCAAATAATAGATGCTGCACTAAGCAGATGGACTGAGACCTCAGAGTTGATGTGGAGTGTTAGAGGGTTAGTGGCTGGCACCAATGTGTTGGTTTATGTTATTACACAGCAAAAATAACATCAGCCTGAAATGTCTTGAAAGCTGTTAACATTTCTTTCATTATAATAATCAAACTACGAGGATATATATGTTATCAAACTCCCAGGGTGCATGGTATGTAATCCTATTCCCAGGGTGCATGGTATGTTATCCAATTCCCAGGGTGCATGGTATGTTATCCTATTCCCAGGGTGCATGGTATCTTATCCTATTCCCAGGGTGCATGGTATGTTATCCTATTCCCAGGGTGCATGATATGTTATCCTATTCCCAGGGTGCATGGTATGTTATCCTATTCCCAGGGTGCATGGTATGATAACCAACTCCCAGGGTGCATGGTATGTTATCCTATTCCCAGGGTTCATAGTATGTTATCCTATTCCCAGGGTTCATAGTATGTTATCCTATTCCCAGAGTGCATGGTATGTTATCCTATTCCCAGGGTATGTAGTATGTTGCTCAAACAAAAACAAATCTAGAAATCTGTCCACATCACATAATTATGTTTGAATACCAAAAAATGTGTATGACCACTTTGTGGATAAATACGAAGAATGCTGGATCATTAAAATAAACAAATAAATATTTTTGGATAAATCTAACAAAGCCCCTAAACTTTAAAGAAACTGACTCTAAAGAAAACAATAAAGCAGTCTCATTATTTAACACCATCACCATTGTACCTGTATACTGGGTAGAAATTGTAAAAACTCTATATACTTCAGGGGGTGAGTTTTAGGTAGCTGAGAGTTTGGGGGGGGGGGGGCATTTTAGATGTCACTCCCCCTCTGGAAAATGTTTTTTTTAGTTCGTTTTGAAGAGATATAATGTTATCATAGGAAACATCTCTACATACTTTTCTATCTCAGAAATCCAGAAATACATTGACACTACTCCTATGGCCATGTTAACCAAGCTAGTCCTGTCTGTCTCATTGCTTTGTTCTAATGTCAAGAGAATTTCAAATGTTCACATCCACAAACACATCTAAGCTGTTCACATCCCTACTGAAAATCCTACATGTGGAAGAAAATCAGCAGTCCCGAGCCTGCGCTCTTCATGGGGCTTCCCGGAAAACCCCCTCAGCCCTCTGGCCCCCTAAGGGACGTAAAGACTGAGAAGCCCCCCCGGAGCGGTCGCTGCTACAAGCAGCCGCCTGGGCGTCCAGGGCACTGGGCCGAAAACGCCTCCCACTAAAGTGTGCCTCCCGAGGGAGGTGTGGAATTTCCCTACTGTGACTCGCTATCAACATAGTATCACTTTGGCGCCACCACGGCAAAGCTTACGAGTCTATATAGTTTAGATCGCCGCAAAGCGTGGGGATCATCACTGACCTAACTAGGGTTTAAACCCCACCGGAAGGTTTCCTCAGAGCTGGCGACCACATCCCTACAAAACATATTAACAGAGTATTTTCCACTATTTGTGTTAACAACTTGAGAAAATTAAAAAAAAAAACACGTTTAATATCTGATCCGCCCAGTGCTGCCCCCTAGACTCACCGTTTGGCTCCTCGGCTTCGTTGGAGTTCTGTGGACTGTAGAAGCTGTTGGACGAGGTGCTGGACACAATACTCGAACCCGATCCTTTCCGTGAGTGACCGGGTGTCGTGGAGAATGCTGCTCTCACAATGTGGGCCTTCTCATCAGCTTCCAGCATTCTGGAAAAACAATCAATACATGTTGTAGAGTTGACAAAACAATCAATACATGTTGTAGAGTTGACAAAACAATCAATACATGATGTCGAGTTGACAAAACAATCAATACATGCTGTAGAGTTGACAAAACAATCAATACATGCTGTAGAGTTCATAAAATTTATAATCACACTTGTAAGATTATCAATATACCCAGGTTTCAAATGAAGCAATATTTGTATAACTTCAAACCAACAACACAATACAGAACCAACAGATGTGACAATGCAGGGTTCTGTCATATAATATTCACACCTATACGTGTCATCGAGCATAAACTGCCGACATGTGGGGTACAATGATTCAACAAGTCATCTTTGTACGTGTTCAGACTGATGTGTCGTACCAATGCTAACTGAAGTACGGAGCAACTCATCAAGTCTGATTGACTTGGATTTCCGTTACAACACCAACAACTTTAACCCACAGTACATTCAGGCACTTGTCTCTTTATTCAATTCTACTGAAGTGTTCTCAAACTTTAACCCACAGTACATTCAGACACTTGTCTCTTTATTCAATTCTACTGAGGTATTCTCAAACTTTAACCCACAGTACATTCAGGCACTTGTCTCTTTATTCAATTCTACTGAGGTATTCTCAAACTTCAACCCACAAAACATTTAGGCACTATTTTCATTGACTAAAAGGGTTCTCAAACTATGAAATGGGATAATAGTGAAGTTGAAAAGTCAACAAAGAAAGAGATAGTTCTGATCATCAACACCAGCCAGAGACCTAAATTGTGATGTGAAAACTTGACTTATGACATTGAGGGCTACTGGAAGCTGTTTGAGAACTTTGCACTGGGAGAGTCAAGTGTTAAGGTGATTGTCATTTAAAGAAGTGCATGAACTCTAACCCCATCTAATGGGGACAAAAGCTTTTATTATGGCTCAGGACAGGCAAGGATTTCAATGGTGATACAACTGATACCATTGTGATTGGCTAGGTTATATTTCACCAATGAGGCCATTCATTATGATAAAACTGAAATAAATTTTCTGGCCTTGCCTACATTTGTTAAAATTTATAACAACAACATGTTGGGGAGGGGGGCACCAGTCTCGGTTTTAAAACTTAAAAATTAAAGAGAAGGGCTACTGCTGTTTGACTTGTCCATACAGCTATTGGTGTTTGACTTATCCATGCATCTACTGATGTTTGACTTATCCATGCAGCTACTGATGTTTGACTTATCCATGCATTTACTGATGTTTGACTTATCCATGCATCTACTGATGTTTGACTTATCCATGCAGCTACTGATGTTTGACTTATCCATGCATTTACTGATGTTTGACTTATCCATACAGCTACTGATGTTTGACTTATCCATGCAGCTACTGATGTTTGACTTATCCATGCAGCTACTGCTGTTTGACTTATCCATGCAGCTACTGATGTTTGACTTATCCGTGCTGCTACTGCTGTTTGACTTATCCATTCTGCTACTGCTGTTTGACTTATCATGCAGCTACTGCTGTTTGACTTATCCATTCTGCTACTGCTGTTTGACTTATCATGCAGCTACTGCTGTTTGACGTATCCATTCTGCTACTGCTGTTTGACTAATCCATTCTGCTACTGACATTTTATGCATTCATGCAGCTACTGCTGTTTGACTTATCATGCAGCTACTGCTGTTTGACTTATCATGCAGCTACTGCTGTTTGACTTATCATGCAGCTACCGGTATTTGACTTATCATGCAGCTACTGCTGTTTGACTTATCATGCAGCTTCTGCTGGTTGACTTATCATGCAGCTACTGCTGTTTGACTTATCATGCAGCTACTGCTGGTTGACTTATCATGCAGCTACTGCTGTTTGATGTATCCACCTCTATCAATTTTTTCAGACAGCACTTACCGATTAGCTTCCTCCAGCTGACGTAAGAGTTCCTCCTCTGTGGGCAACTTGACTTCACCCGTCTCTGATCTGCCCTTAGCTGCCCCATTGCCTGTAACAGATATGCCCCAAGGGCAATAACAGTTGTATAAGTTGTAGGGAGACACAGAGACAAGAGACTAATTGTTTCACATTTTGGTGTGAGGGGAAAATTGTGCACTAGGAGGCTTTGATTGAAACACAGACACATGTGTGCACTAAGAGGCTTTGATTCAAACATAGCCACATGTGTGCACTAGGAGGCTTTGATTGAAACACAGACACATGTGTGCATTAGGAGGCTTTGATTCAAACATAGACACATGTGTGCATTTGGAGGCTTTGATTCAAACATAGACACATGTGTGCACTAGGAGGCTTTGATTCAAACATAGACACATGTGTGCACTTGGTGGGTTTGATTCAAACATAGACACATGTGTGCATTTGGAGGCTTTGATTCAAACATAGACACATGTGTGCATTTGGAGGCTTTGATTCAAACATAGACACAGCAAAAAACTGACAAATGTAAAAGTATGAGAATTATAAATTAGAGAAATTAAAATGCTTCTACTAATCAATTCATGGTAAAACTTTATGACAATGTACTACATCATACTATAAGGACAATGTACTACATCATACTATGATAAGGACAATGTACTACATCATACTATGATAAGGACAATGTACTACATCATACTATGATAAGCACAATGTACTACATCATACTATGATAAAGACAATGTACTTCATCATACTATGATAAGGACAATGTACTACATCATACTATGATAAGGACAATGTACTACATCATATTATGATAAGGGCAATGTACTTCATCATACTATAAGGACAATGTACTACATCATACTATAAGGACAATGTACTACATCATACTATAAGGACAATGTACTACATCATACTATAAGGACAATGTACTTCATCATACTATGATAAGGACAATGTACTACATCATACTATAAGGACAATGTACTACATCATACTATAAGGACAATGTACTTCATCATAATATGATAAGGGCAATGTACTACATCATACTATAAGGACAATGTACTACATCATACTATAAGGACAATGTACTTCATCATACTATGATAAGGACAATGTACTACATCATATTATGATAAGGGCAATGTACTTCATCATACAATAAGGACAATGTACTACATCATACTATGATAAGGACAATGTACTACATCATATTATGATAAGGACAATGTACTACATCATCCTATGATAAGGACAATGCACTACATCATACTATAAGGACAATGTACTACATCATACTATGATAAGGACAATGTACTACATCATACTATGATAAGGACAATGTACTACATTATACTATGATAAGGACAATGTACTACATCATACTATAAGGACAATGTACTACATCATACTATGATAAGGACAATGTACTACATCATACTGTGATATGACTATGCATTACATCATACTATGATACTGTGACCAACATTTTTGAAATGCCCTACTTTTGTTCAAATAAAAACGAACACATATCAGTGTTTGGTGTATGACACAATTGTACATCATTGTAACGGCAGACTCAATTATTACCATGAATGATGTTCCTTGTTTGTCTTGTGTCAGCTTCATTGAGCTCTTCAGGACTGACTGGGGACTTCATTGAACCTTGGGGAGAAAACAACAGACAGAGGAACTTAACTTCTACCATTAAAACACTGGTACACAGACAGACATACACAGACAGAGGAGATTAACTTCTACCATTACAACACTAATACACAGAGGAGATTAACTTCTACCATTACAACACTAAGACACAGACAGAGGAGATTAACTTCTACCATTACAACACTGGTACACAGACAGACATACACAGACAGAGGAGATTAACTTCTACCATTACAACACTATTACACAGACAGAGGAGATTAACTTCCACCATTACAACACTAATACACAGACAGATGAGATTAACTTCTACCATTACAACACTGATACACAGACAGACATACACAGACAGAGGAGATTAACTTCCACCATTACAACACTAATACACAGATAGAGGAGATTAACTTCTACCATTACAACACTATTACACAGACATAGGAGATTAACTTCCACCATTACAACACTAATACACAGACAGAGGAGATTAACTTCCACCATTACAACACTATTACACAGATAGAGGAGATTAACTTCCACCATTACATCACTAATACACAGACAGAGGAGATTAACTTCCACCATTACAACACTATTACACAGATAGAGGAGATTAACTTCCACCATTACAACACTATTACACAGACATAGGAGATTAACTTCCACCATTACAACACTAATACACAGACAGAGGAGATTAACTTCTACCATTACAACACTGATACACAGACAGAGGAGATTAACTCTACCATGACAACACTAATACACAGATAGAGAAGATTAACTTCTACCATTACAACACTGATACACAGACAGACATACACAGACAGAGGAGATTAACTTGTACCATTACAAAACTAAATCACAGACAGAGGAGATTAACTTCTACCATTACAACACTAATACTCAGATAGAGGAGATTAACTTCTACCATTACAACACTGATACACAGACAGACAACCCACAGATAGAGAAGATTAACTTCTACCATTACAACACTAAGACACAGACAGAGGAGATTAACTTCCACCACTACAACACTAATACACAGACAGACAACCCACAGACAGAGGAGATTAACTTTTACCATTACAACACTGATACACAGACAGACATACACAGATAGAGGAGATTAACTTCCACCATTACAACACTAATACACAGACAGAGGAGATTAACTTCTACCATTACAACACTGATACACAGACAGACAACCCACAGATAGAGAAGATTAACTTCTACCATTACAACACTAAGACACAGACAGAGGAGATTAACTTCTACCATTACAACACTAAGACACAGATAGAGGAGATTAACTTCCACCACTACAACACTAATACACAGATAGAGGAGATTAACTTCTACCATTACAACACTAATACACAGACAGAGGAGATTAACTTCCACCATTACAACACTATTACACAGATAGAGGAGATTAACTTGTACCATTACAAAACTAAATCACAGACAGAGGAGATTAACTTCTACCATTACAACACTAATACTCAGATAGAGGAGATTAACTTCCACCACTACAACACTAATACACAGACAGAGGAGATTAACTTCTACCATTACAACACTGGTACACAGACAGAGGAGATTAACTTCTACCATTACAACACTAATACACAGACAGAGGAGATAAACTTCCACCATTACAACACTAATACACAGATAGAGGAGATTAACTTCTACCATTACAACACTGATACACAGATAGAGGAGATTAACCTCTACCGTTACAACACTGGTACACAGAGAGAGGAGATTAACTTCTACCATTACAACACTGGTACACAGATAGAGGAGATTAACTTCTACCATTACAACACTGGTACACAGATAGAGGAGATTAACTTCTACCATTACAACACTGGTATACAGATAGAGGAGATTAACTTCTACCATTACAACACTGGTACACAAATAGAGGAGATTAACTTCTACCATTACAACACTGATACACAGATAGAGGAGATTAACTTCTACCATTACAACACTGGTACACAGACAGAGGAGATTAACTTCTACCATTACAACACTAATACACAGACAGAGGAGATTAACTTCTACCATTACAACACTAATACACAAACAGAGGAGATTAACTTCTACCATTACAACACTAATACACATATAGAGGAGATTAACTTCTACCATTACAACACTAATACACAGACAGAGGAGGTTAACTTCCACCATTACAACACTAATACACAGACAGAGGAGATTAACTTCCACC
The DNA here is from genome assembly GCA_002072015.1 of Radix auricularia. Taxonomy (NCBI): domain Eukaryota; kingdom Metazoa; phylum Mollusca; class Gastropoda; family Lymnaeidae; genus Radix; species Radix auricularia. The sequence continues at coordinate 314,859 of MUZC01004764.1, forward strand.
ATTACAACACTATTACACAGATAGAGGAGATTAACTTCCACCATTACAACACTAATACACAGACAGAGGAGATTAACTTCTACTATTACAAAACTAATACACAGATAGAGGAGATTAACTTCTACCATTACAACACTAATACACAGACAGAGGAGATTAACTTGTACCATTACAACACTAATACACAGATAGAGGAGATTAACTTCTACCATTACAACACTAATACAGACAGAGGAGATTAACTTCTACCATTACAACACTAATACACAGATAGAGGAGATAAACTTCTATCATTACAACACTAATACACAGATAGAGGAGATTAACTTCCACCACTACAACACTAATACACAGACAGATTAGATTAACTTCTACCATTACAACACTGGTACACAGA
>MUZC01004765.1:4570-59105 GCA_002072015.1 Radix auricularia
AATTCATAATTTACTCTGACATTTAGCCATACCTAACGTTTAAAAATAGGCCTTCAGTGCTGACTTCTTGCGTCTACTCTATCTAAGCAACCCTCACTGTCTTCCTCTGGATGGTCTGAGTCCTTGTACACATCAGCTATCTCTAAAGTCTGTTGAATAATCTGTGGTATTTGTGGACGAATAATTTCATTATGTATCAATGAAGCAGGCCCGGGCCTAAGTGCATTGGAGGTCCTTGGCAGAGTGAATTCGGTGGCCCTAAATGTAATAGAAAAATAAATATGAAAAGATTCTCTTGTGAGGCCCCCACTAATGATGAGACTAATCGGAGGTCCAAGGCGGCTGCCTAGTTTGCCTATGCCTAAAGCCAGCCTTGGCTAGAGAAATGTCAGAAGAGCTGAATGGCTCCATCATTTTCTTCCTTTGGACTGGTGTCCTTGCAGTTGCAGGCTGAAACTGAAAGAAAAAAAATACTTTTAGTTTTATTTATAATTTAATATAATTTAAAAATATTTTTCCATTATAATTTTTATATTGATAACATTAACATTGTTCATTGCAATATAATTTAAGATAAATGAGTTAAATACAATAAGTTGAGGTAAGTAACAAATTTTATTTAATTAATGACGTTGTTATTATTATTGTTTATCATAACAATTTTTCTATTATGATTATCAAATATATATTGGTGGTAGTAGTAGATATTAATTATTATTGCTATAGTCTTTAGTAAAGGCTGTTGTCATACATTAATATATAACATAATAAATATGTATTTAAGTAACAATTTATCATTTTAAAAAACAAAATAATGGAAACGAGGAATATTAATACTATTTCTATTTATAGTAACAGTGTTTATTTATTTTGATTTCATCGGTTTATTTTCATTCATCTTATATCATTATTGACTTATCTAAAGTATTATAGTAATTTCTACATTAATTTATTTTAAATGTCATTGTTTTAATTGTATATTTTCGGATGATCAAAGATTGCAAATATGCTTAAGTTATTGTTATTAGTACTTTTTCTTATAATACCATCCCGCCGGTGAACAAGAAAAAATCGGCCATTTTGTTTTTATACGGTGCCGATGTTTCGGTGAAAATTGGATAGGTCTACACAGCTAACCAGCAAAGGCTTCAGTAATCAAATCAATGATTTTCATAACAGAATACATATGTTAAATTTGCGTGAATAAGTCAGATTAACTTTTTGTAACTAAATACAACATAATTGAGAAAATAGTAGCTTACCGATAGTGAAAGAAGCACAGAAAAATATCCAGCGAACGTCACGTTGTTTAGAAAGTGAAAGCGACACCGGAAGACAATTAATTAACGTACTCGATAACAAAATTCATTTGTTTTTCGATTACAATGACGTAAAATGAGTATTTCGGGGGTCACCGGAGAGCAAATCAAAATATTCCGAAAAAGTTTTTCCGTAAATTTACGACATGCGCAGAGCGATGCGCGAACGAGTATCGAAGTGCCTAATAGTATACTTGTGTAAGTGATACCGATGCGTTAAAATTTAGTATACCTTAAAGCCTAAAGCCGTAAATGAAAATCATCAAGCAACGATTCGCGCACAATCGCAAGAATGTAGGCCTAAAATAATTAGTTTCGTGTGCAATAATAAAATGTGCCGTGTGCAGACTTGTCACAGGAAACCATTCCATTCATCCTTCTACCTCATTTTCACTCTATTACTAATACTATTACTATTGAGGAGTGGGGGAGGCAGGTAATAACAACAGCACATGCCTCCTCGTCTACTCGCCTTTTTTCCCCTTCGCGCTGCTGTTTGTGTCCGTTTTCTCAGCAGCCCCCCCCCTCTCTTTGCACTTTTTATGACGAGCAAGTCTGCGGGGTATGATAGACTACTATGCCTCCTTCGTCGGACAATGGCTTCAAATCCCGCTCTCCCCCCCCCCCCCTTCAGCACTTTTTCGCGATGCCTTCAATTCAGAGAATGTTTCAAAAATATCTTCCAAACAATTAAGTAACAGTGATGGTTTATAGTCATTTTTTAAACTCACGCCTCACCTTTTTCGTTGATGATGCCGACTGAGAGTCAACTCGCGAATCAAAAGATTAAAAAAAAATTAGTAGTATTAGCATAATTAAATACAGCTTTAGTCATAACTGTAAGTAAGCACATATCACATTTTTACGACTGAGACTGTCGTAGCAGCAGACGACCCGGTCGGATGTTGCTAGCGTTACGACATGTCTAAAATCTAAATATTTTTATTTTAGCAGATTTATTCAACGTATCTGCTTTTCAGAATAATAACAAAAATTATCAGCATACTCATTATGATTTTTTAAAAAAATAAATAAATAAATTAAATTTTAAAAAAAACCAAAAAAAACATGACGGCAGCGGGATTCGATCCGCTATCAATAGTACTATATCATTTCCGAAGCAACTGTACTATCATTTGATCTAGCGATGCTGCTGAGAAATTGTAATTTTTAAAATTTATAACTGTTTTTCATTTAATGGCTCAATCTAGATTTTTTAAAATCCTTTAAACTTCATTAATAAGCTTATCTAGGGATCATGATATTTCATTATGAGAATTATAGTTTAGTATTATTAAGTATTAGTAATAGCATAATTGAAATACAGAAAATTGTTTACGACATGTCGTGACTTGTCGTAACGGCAGACAACCCGGGCGGATGTTGCTAGCGTTACATGTCGCAGCACCAGCCACATCCGCGCGGGTTGTCTGCCGTTACTTTGTCGTAGCAGTAGACACTCCGAAAATTAAATAATTTCCTAAAAATTCACTCCAGCGGAGCAAAAAGGGGGGTCCAGGATGAAAAATCATGGTGCAGGAGGAAGCATTTTATATAAAAGTTACATCAGCTACTGGCCTGACCTTTTGTTTTCAAATAGCCATAAGAGTGTCAAATGGAATTACAGAGAGACTTGAGCTAAAAGGAAAGAACTTTTTTTTTTTTGCGACCTACTTGTTTTTCTCCGCAATTGTTTAGCATTTTCATTGAAATGTGAACTTTGATAAAAAAAATTTCCCTCCTGATCATTTTGAATCCAAATGGCTCTGTCATTTTGTTTTAAGACCATATTTAAACAAGTATTCCAAATTTTAAAGCATTTGACCACAGACTTTTTGAGAAAAATGAAAACTAAAATTCCATATCCATTAAAAATGTTTATTTTGAGAAAAGTAAAAAACATTTATGTGAAGAAACTAAAAACTTTTGCATAATATAAACAAGAATAGTTAATCTTATCCAATACAAAAACCAATTAGCTTGTAAAAAATCATAAAATTCAAGTCAAATAATAAATAATTAATTAATTTAAAGAAATTTACATCCACCTCCCACCCCAAACAAAAAATCGCAAAAATTTTTTATCTTTTTTTTTTTGTAATTGAAACCACAAATTTAGCTATGACAAAGAAATATTTTAAAACATTAAATAGTATACTAAATCAAAAAGTAAAATATAAAAAATGTTTGAGACAAATAAATAAAAAATCAGCACTTCCAGGCTCTCTGAATTTCTTCTTTTCCGTTGCTGTTCATCGCATTTGTGTTAGGTTGTAAACAAAGTTGTTTTTTGTAATATTATTTATACATGTTTGATGTGTGTTTCCTGAAGCATGACTGGCACATTCATAAGTTTAGAAAACCTCTTCAGACCTGCATAGCTCATACCAGTAGCAAAAGTAGCAGTTACAGAATGTCTGCTCAGTTAGATTTTGGAGCGATAAAAGTCTCTTCTTTTACCTCTTGGTAGGTTGTGGAAAAATCCCTGCAAGCACCAAGTAGCACACTGGAAACCAATAAATAAAATGTCTGCAATGTATCATTTGAGACATAGGTGGTTGGCAACGATCAGTGGCTTGGACTGTAGTTGTTAGTGATGTTAGACGTTAGCAAAGAAATATTGCGAACGCTTTGCTGCAGATGATGTCTGTTGACAGTGTGGGGTGGTCTGGTTATCTTTTACCAGTAGAGTGGTTGTGACAAAGGATTGGATAAGAGGTCACATTTCTTCAGCATTGCTGCTCTTCCTAAAGCTGTCTGTTGCTTTCTCATCAGCTTTGACCGTGGTGGGGAAGTTTTCGTAGTCGACGTAGTAAAGTCCTTAGCGGCAGGCATGTTGATGATGACACTAAACCAAATGCCGATAGGTCACGGGCTCATATGCTTTTATAGCTTTCTTTGTCTTTATAAGAAACTATAATTAATATAAATAGAAACAGCCTCGGCCTTGACCGTTGTTGACATCAAACGCCCACTGTGTTAGTTCTTGTACAGTCACAGTGCCTCGACAACTAAAAAAAAATAATTATTCCTTAGCAGTACAAGTACTATTACTTGTGAACTTCAGTGAAGCAAGGCTATAACGCGTAATGTACGCACGCTTACAGCTAGGAGACTGAAGGCTTGAATGCCAACCTACTTGCCAGCTGGATCGTGGTATCGCTTTTACTCACCGTGACAAAGGGAGAGGCGCGTTACGGTTTGTGTTGGTTTTTTTTCCACTACGTTACCGCTAGTTTTTTTTGTTGTTTTTTTTCGATTACGCTGCCCTGATCTGAGGACCGGTTAACTGTTAACAAGCTTATTTTGTTGTTCCATGCCCATGCTAATATCTGGATGTATATATCTAAATTTCTTGATTTAAAAAATTGCATAATTTTCTGTTTGTTTTATTTCCAAAGCTTATATTTATTTGGTTTGTTAACGAGAAGTTGTTAAAGAATAGGTTTTATTATTATGATTAAAAATAATAAAACTAGAATTTTTCAGTGTACTCATTGTTTGGGACTAAAAAATACAACAAACAAAATCGAGGTTAGATTACACACACAATTTTATTTTTGGAAAGTGTTACATATTAAACATTTGAGGCCCTATAAGCACAACTACTGAATTAATAAGTAGAATGTAGCAGAGACGTACATTTTTAAGTAGTTGAGAACTGCAACTTTGAAACAGGATATAGACTAAACAATAATACATAAACTACAGAATACTACCGAAATATGTCTGTCTCCATCCCTTCCAATGGTTTTTCAAAGGGAAAATTATTTATTTAGAAGTAAGTACACTGTCGTAATGACAAGGCCACTTGTTTTGCTAGATACATAGCCATAATGTACATAGTGATTTCAAATTTTTTTTAAAAGAACACAAAACTGTAAATTATTTTTGTACAGATCAGGCCAAAATACGATCTTATATGCAACTTGTCTATACAGTAATTAACAATTAAATGTTATTTTTATATTATTACACAGGAAAAAATAAACTACAGCTAGCATGTACTAATTACATGTTAAATGTTTAACAGGACAGAAACATGCTCTAAGGCCTTTTTGGTATGTTAACCGCAACCAAACTTATTGAGTTATGTTACAAATTAATATTTATACATTTGATCTGCAGAGTAGAAACGTCAGCATGAGTGGAGGAGATTGTTACAAGTGTGGTAGGCCCGGTCATTGGGCCAGGGACTGTCGCAGCGGCCCAGGCGGCGGTGCAGGGGGCTTCAGCGGGCGAGATCGTGGTGGTGCTCGCATGGACTTCAGAAATGGGAGAGGAGCCGGTGAGGGTACAGACTATTTCAATTCTCTTGCATGCTTACACCAAATTTTAGGGTCTTAAAACCAACAATTGCAAAGAAATTATTTTAAGTATGTCTTGTGCTGCTTTGTTGGATGCTGCCTTTAGTGGAACATATTTTTAAGTTGAACTAGGGTTTTTAACGGTTATGCAGTCCTCTGATCAGGTCCGGAACGGTTTAAGATGCAGGGCAGCATATGAAACTAATGCGAGCGAAGGGGAATTCAATTCTGTTTCTCCACATTCTGGTATATAAATATCATATGCGTCATCACTATAAGTTTACTTCGCCTACGGCTTAGGAACGTTTTTTTAAATTTTAATTTGCATAGTTGTCGCGGCACTGTACGAGAGCTAACACACAGTGCACGTTACGTGAACAACTTTCAAGGCCATGACTGTTTATACTAATTATAGTCTGTTTCTTATAAGACTAAGCAAGCTATTAAAGCTTAAGACCACGTGACCTATTAGCATTCTCTGATCACCTGTTTAGTCTCGTTTCCCGCAGCCAAAAATTGCATTTAGGTATTTAATAAATGATGGAATCCTACTTATCTTAGACTTAGTTAACTTGCAAACCCTATTACCTTTTTTTTCAAGAGAGCATACCAATTCTTTTTTAACAAAAAAAAAAGGCAAAATCAGATTTGTGGATAGTTTTAAACTAGTTTTTTTATTAAACTATTTCTCGGGAATTATTTTACTTATTTTGACAGAATTATCCTTTTTGAAAGTTTGTCATCGCTACTATGCTATCTTTGTACAGGAAAATGTTTTGAATTTTTTATCTCATCTAATGATATATGTGGTATGGAGAAAAGCATGCTTGTGACAGACAATAAAGACTCATACTTTTATTTTAATGTTTTTGTTTTAGTGAAAAATTCTATTTCTATTGAGATTCTTGGTTAACATGTAAAAAAAAAATCTTTCTGCAACAGATAAATGCTACAAATGTAACAGACCTGGTCATTTTGCCAGAGAATGTAGAATGGATCAAGACCGTTGTTACAAATGTAATCAATTGGGTCACATTGCTAAAGAATGTGAAAAGGACATTGATTCAGGTTTGTAATTTTAGATACATATTTAACTCTTAAAGTCGCAAAGCGTCGTAATGCGTCTCTTCCCGCTATCCCTAAAGCGTCGTAATGCGTCCCTAGATACAAATCTCGTTAGAAATGAGATCTCGGAAAGTAAAAACTCTTCAATGCTTGAAAAACTATGTATTTGACTTCAGGCAATGGCGGCCGATGCCGGCACTAGTGTTATCGCTCGATTCGAGATGTTTTTCGGTAGTTTTAACGGGTTTTTTTTCGAAGATACGTTTTTGTTATACTTTATTACTAAAATAATAGTACTAAACTACAGGTAAATATTGTTTCAAACTCAGTACGGTCTTTTGGATGCGTAAAATAGCCATTCTTAGCCTTAAAAATGAAGTCAGTATGACAATAATATTATAAATGGATTTTACGCAAATTTTTTAATTTCATAACCGGTTGATCGGGGCTGAGGCGGAAGTTTTCCAAAAACCTTATGGCACTTTAAGAGTTAAAGGAATGTCAATATTTTGCTTATTTTGTAATGAATGGTTACCTGTTGACATCAGAATGTGATGCACAGTTTGAATGCAATATCAAACGCTCATCATAGCATTTTTCTGGAAGTTATAGGATAATCACTATTTAATCAGCGACAGATTCAAAAAATCTTTTCAAAATAAGTACTTAAGGTTTAATTACGAATAACATTCATTAATGTCAGGTGAGCGAAATTTAACTAGTCAGATTTTTCATAATCTTTTTGTTAGGGTCCATCTTGGATATCAGTTTGGTACTTATTCAATATCAGTGTTATCAGGATTACAGTATTTATTTCATTATTAAATTCTAAATTTTTTAAAGATCTTCTCTTGGAAACACTTTTCTTATTTTAATAAATGTCAACTCAAAATGATGATGTTCATGTAAAAGTCTAAGGTCATGAGCTATTAAGTTACTACATTAAGAAAATTTACTACATGTTAACATTTGGCTTTCGCTCTTACATTTTCTTGATAGCCAAAAGTTTTATTACTTATCCTTTTCTATAAAATTTAAAATATTCATATAATGAGACTTGCTTTTTTAAGTGTAATTAAACCTTTCTTTAGCTGACTTGGTGGGAGAGAAAAATTCTTTTTACCCACCAAGTGAAAAAAAGGCACAATTGCACTGCCTCTGAACAAATGCATATGTCTTTTAATCTCTTAAAGCTAGGTCTTATAATAATTTTTTTTATTTACCATATCACCTTCGCCTGTAACAATTGACCCTTGCTTTGGGGTGAATTATGTCAACCGTAGATCTGAAACTGTAATTATTACATGGAATATTTCTGAAATTATTACTATTTTTTTTTCAATTCCCTTTAAATTAGGCCAAACAAAACCTTGTTCATTCATTCAAAGAAATAACATCAAAAGTTATCTAATTATTGTAGTGATTTCCCCATGACTGCCTTACATTAAATCATTCATGCCTTCAATTTTACTACCTGTCAATTATATCAGTCACTGAAACAGTGCCATGCTTAATCAACTACCCTTGATATTTATTTAAAAATAGTTGCATTGTATTCTTATTTTGTAACTCTAGATTTCAATGCCTTTTTGTAAATATATTAAAGTAAAACACGCATTAACACAGATATTACCTATTAAAGGGACAAAATAAACTTAAAAGTTGACAAGTCTTTTTTGAAAAGACTGGTTGATTTGGAGTTGCACAGATATACTGATTTTTGTGTGTAAATGTACTTTCAATTGGCTATATTCTTATATATTTGAGATTTTTATACATTAGTTTATATCTGTTTACCCATATATCTTATTTTAAATAACATTTTGGGCAGCCTCGTTTGTATTTAGGTCTGATGTTATAATATATATGCATACCAACAACTTTCGTCGAAGTTTAGTTGATTGGCATTTCAATCTCCTATTTTTATGATTTGACTGAGTATTTCGTAAGCGCATTTGTTTTTTTAACTAGAAAAGGGAGAGCTTTAAGTTTAATTTTTAGCAAAATTGACTCTGTCTTCTTTATGAGAAATACCCCTTTCCTTATTTAAAATTTAATTGTATAGTTTTCAGTGTCTGAAAATAATCTTTGTTTTAGAGTACCGTTAAATGAATTGTAAAGTAACTTTTTTATTAAGTGCATCATGGTAAAACTAATAAAAAGTCTGAAATGAATCAATCACTCAATTTAAAAGGTATAATTCCCCTGATTTTACCTTTGTTGCATCCACGACAGGTTTGATTGAGGGTAAGAAGCTCAGCAACATTGACAAGCCTCGGCAGACAAAAACAGGTCACACTAAGCACTGCGCAAATTGATTTTTTTAATATTTAAAATTAAGGTTTTTAAAATATTAGCTTTGTACTTCATTCCAAGATAATAACGGTGACAGAAGTGATTTCCTGTTGTCAGTAATAATTTTCTATACAGCAAGGATAAATTTCCAGATGGCATACCCCAGTACTTTTTTGTACATTATACATATATATTTACAGAGTTAAAAAGTATATGTTTTTTAGTCTTTGTTTTATGTGTTACATTATTCCCTCATATAAGATTATTTTTCTTACTTTTCATGATGTCAATTTAGCCTAGTTGTTAAATTAGGATTAGCACATCATACGGTCAATGTAAAAAAGGAGATTGAAATGTTATTCCTCTAACCATGATGCTTAAGATAAATTACTTTGTGTCATTTAACTCGCTTTGTACTTCCCTCAATGTTTGTCTGAGACTTAAACATTAGTCTAAATACTTTTCAAGCTGAAAATGTAAAAATTAGCACTAAATTGAATACATCAATTTTTTCATTTGATTAGGTGCTTGTTATAACTGCAAGAGCCCTGGGCATGTTCAGCGTGACTGTCCTGAAGTTAGCAGTCGCCCATGTTACAGATGTGGTGAAAATGGTCACTTGGCCAGGGATTGTCCTGAGGACCGTGGTCCAGATGACCGGAAATGTTACGGCTGTGGTGGCTTTGGGCACATTTCCAGGGAATGTCCAACTGCCCAACGTAGTATGGCCAGGGATTGTTACAGGTATTTATTGGTGTTTGTGTGTAGTTGGTTGGAGAAATCTTGGTTATTCACAAGATTATAATTACAACTTAATGGAACACATTTTTAGTTGCAAAATTAACTTATCTTATATTATGAAATTACTTCAATTGATTCGCATGTTTGGTGCTAAAATATTTGATGGTGAAAAAGAAATAAGATTTATTATACTTATAATTTTTTAGGATATTTTTATAATGCTCTAACAGGAGCAATAAAACATATGCGAGAAGAATCAGGTCCATTTTTTAGCTGTTCTGATTTTTAAAATGTATATTTTATGCATTGTGTTTAGTCACAATTAGCCTATAACACTTTTGTATTTCTTGGCTGCCTGAGATGATGTTCATTTATTTTAGAATCGCTCATTTGCTGCTCATAAAAGTACCAAAAGCATGTAAATTTAATTTTCTTAAACCAGGCCTCAGAATAACTTGTAAATTTTGTCTTTAACTGGTTTCGAATGCTTAACAGTAAATTGTATTATAATTTGCTTGTACTCGTACGGTATAGGAAAGCTGTTTTTATAAACATTTCCTGCAATCTCTTTAAATTTAGGTAATGAAATTTTATTTAAGTTTTCTAATCTAATATAGTTAACTATGGTGAAAAAAATTTAATCTCTTCTTTTGATTTGTCGTGCATTAAAGCTTTAAAAGGCATTAAAGGATTTTATGGCAATGTTTTTCCACATTTTTTTAATCTAGTATTTTCAAAATGGAATTTATTTGGTATATTTATAGTAATTGAGCACTTGTAAAGTACGGTACCCCAGCTGCCAGCTGGGCTCCCTGAGCTTAACAAAAAAATAGTAACAGGTTTATAAATGCATTCAATTTAAATTATTCATATCCTAGTTAAACAAAACATGATGGTACGCTTAACCTAGGTTTATTACTTAGTTATTCTGATGCCTGGTTGATATAACGAGTTTTTAAAGAGATGGAGCTTGTGGAGAGGGAGGAGGAGATTTGAGATGGTGATTATCATCTGAACAGGGGAGGAGTCGGGCCCATTCGCTCGGCTAGAGACAGACCTGCTCGAAGCAGTGGGCCATATCGATGGTCCGCTGACAGAGGCCGTGGCAGGGAGGTGAAGTGGAACTAGGAAGGAATGTGAAAAAGAGGAAAGATGGCGGCCAGGAGAGGTGAGGAAAGAGGAAATCATGGTGCAATAATGGAGATGAGAGGAGAGAAGTAGTTGGAAATTGCTTTTGGTGTTCTTTTGTTTCATTTCCCTAAGATGTGACGTGATTGGTGGCCATTTAGACGTCAAAATTTTTTGTGTGGAAAGTTGCAGAACTAGTTAAATAAAGTCTGCAGTAAATTAAACCACTGGTATAACACCTGAATGTTTTTTGGTTTTGGCTATATAGAGCTCCAGCGTAAGTTTGATAACAATATCAAGACTGAATAGAGGCAAATATTATTGAACATTTTCAATTCTGGTTTTGCCTATAGAAGTTTATTACTATTTTTTTTAAATCAGTTTTTTTCCTTAGAATTGTTCTCTATTTGATATGTATGCAAAGGAATTAACTATTATGAGTTTTTTTGGTTATTTGTCATGAGCTAGTTGGTTTCCATCACAATTTTTGATGGAAGATTTTCTGTATATTATATTAACTTTCTCATTTAAAGGTTTGTGAAAGTCTTCTTGCAAAGTGTCATCAACCAAACATGTGGAATCTATTTCAAATTAAGCTTAATTTATTTTAATGGAAACATTCACATTAATTTTAAATTCAGGAATTATACAAAGTTGACTTTTTTTCATTACTCAAACACTTTTTGTACAGGTGTGGGTCAACTGATCATTTGGCTCGGGACTGTCCAGATGCATCCAGCAAAACTCAATGCTACAACTGCAATCAGATGGGGCACATAGCTCGAGATTGTCCTATTGATTCCAACGACTTGGTGGCGGCAGCTTAGATTAATGAGCTGTGCTTAGAAATTGTTGCTCATTTTTACTGGAACGCCAATTTTTAATAAAATTTCTCTTCAGGATTGTGTATCAGTTGATACCTTTCATTACAGTTGTTACTGTACTTTTTCTTTTCTATTTTTTTTTAATCTAAGGGATTGTTAAAATTGTGTAAGCTTAAACTTAAATATAGTTAAATGTTTATTACACCATATTTGAATGGGTATTTGAGTGACAGTCCTGTTGTGGAGTTGCTATCATGAGATGCTTTCATTTTCTCCCAGGGGAATAATTGGTATATATTGTTTTGTAAATAAGATATATATCTTTGAAAGATTTTTAAAATGTTTTGTCTTTAACTAAATATTCCACATTTTAAAAAACGTCATTTGCTTCTCAATATTTAGTTTTTAAATCTATTATGCAGTAAATTAAAGGTCTTGCTTGCATTGTTTTACAAAATTGTCATTTAGCAATCGTTAATTAGAGAAAATTTATATTATATGGGCACTTTGTCTTTTTATATTAAGATGGTTTTTTCTTATTCTATTAGTAAATTTGAATCTTGTGCAACAGTTTGATCGCCATTTTTACCCCAATGTCTGTGAATGCCAGCTAGTTGCTGCTTTTGTCTTGTATTTTTAAAATTTTAAATCGGCTTAAGATGTACACTGTTACGGTAAAGTTCTTCATCTCATAATTTTTACAAGTTGTAGAAAAAATTGTCTTCATTATGGGAATCACTTATTTTACTGCTGAAGAGCTTACATGTGGGGAAATTTAACATTAAAATATAAATTTTCACACAACACAACTCTATACAAGTCTACAGCAAAGTAATTTACAGCTATAATTTTCCCTAATTGATCATGCCGTAATTTAAAACTATGAATTATTTAGGTTGCATTAAATAATGATGCTCTTTGTTACTTTGTCTAAAGTATAATTTACATTGGTTTGAGATGGAATTGTTCACAAGTACCTGACTTAATGAAAAAATTAGGTGCATGTTTTTTTTTTGTGTGTGCATTTCAATCAAATGGCTATGACCAAATCTATGTTGCTATCTGAATCACACATTTCTACTCTGTCCACTTTCCACAAAGAAACCAGTAATTTTTAAAATTTGTACAGGACTAGGTTTATTCATTTTAAAATGTATGACAAGGAATGAATAGGTATGTCCATTAAAATGAGTTGGTGGTGATGCATTCAGCAGAGGTGAGGTTCATAAAGGCAGCTGTTCCTCGACTAAGTTACATATATGTATTCCAACTGTTTGATTTGCACAATCATTTGACAGACTGTTGATGTATTGAAAACGTAACCAACATTTTGTAATAAATCTACAAAATGTGCTTCTTACGAAATTAAACAGTATGGAAATTAAACAGTATGGAATATCGTGTGTGGCTTTATACAAGTGAAGCAGAGGGGGGTTTGTAAATAAGAAATAAAACTGTTTGTACTGAATCTCTTGTTTTTTTATTTATGGTTTGTGTATTTAGATGGTTTACATTGAGTTTTAACTTATTTATTGAGGATATGCCTTTTAGCAAAAGCTCTCTAGAAACTTTCTGGAGCTATGGCGGTTTGCCAGTATATAATATAAAAAACCTCTGTGCTTTACACAAAGCACTTTCTGTATTGCCATTGTAATCTTTTTAAATTTGTTTAACTGCTGAGGTTTTTTTTTTTTTCCCTAGATGCAGGACTTTCAGAACAGCAGCAATTATAAGTAAATAATCCAAAAATAAGCCTTAACCAGGAAACACAAGTCATAATCATAAATTCAATATTTCTAATCTGTTTATTTAAATTAACATGGCATAGTTATTTGCCAAAAATCTTTGTACCAGTAAATATTAATAGTAGACAAAAGTACCAAGGGATATATTAAAAATGTAGAATCAGTCTGCTATTTGAGATTAGACCGAATGTGATGTATGAAATATCTCCAAAGTATGATTAGTCTACTGATACTAGAAATGGAGTCCACTGAAACGACAGAATGAGTAAAATATAATTATAAATTATATATTTTTTAATTATTACTAGTCCTATAATAATAATTGTGATGTGGCTGCAAAGTTTTAAAGATCCTCACAAAATAATTTGATAGATTCCCAGTATTAAATCCTAGTTTTTAAAGTTATTGTATAATTATAACTAAAATTTACTTGCAAAAGGTCCAAAAATTAAAGCAATGATTTGACATTAATTAAAATAGTAGAATATACCAGGTAAATTTTACTGAATAATAAAGATAATAAATTACAGCACACTACGCTATTCTATCAAATAAACCATCATGCTCTACTCTTAGCACACTAGGTTCAGAGCTATATTTTTTAAAATATGACCACAGATGTTTTTGTCTTTTTTATAAGATTAAAGGTATGGACTTCACTTCCATAACCTAGGTGCAATCATTTCTAAAGAGTTGACTCTTAAACTTAAAGAGTCTGAGGGTTTGGAGATGGGATTGTTAGGAAAAAACAGACAATTTAAGTTAAGACCTTTCATCTTTAATTTAACCAGGAAAATTAAAAAACCTATTTTAAAAAAAGGGACTCACCTGTTTGAGTTTGAACAATTCCCCAAAAAGCAAAAATCCCCATTAAAATTAAACCAATTGATTTTGGCGTCCAAAAATATTTAATGAAAAAATGCTGTATAATCTTGAGAATATCTCGCCATGTAAAACCTGACAGAAAAAAGTTTTAAAAAACTTGCGATTGAAACATGTAAATTGTAAATAAAAAAACTTGGATGTACTCCTACTCCAGGTCAATAATCTAACAGTAACAAACGGAAACTATTACTATTACATATCTGCAATTAGAAAGTTAGGGCAGGACAATTATGAGTTAAATCGTCAAAGAAATGAAGTAGGCTTGAGAAGTTAATTGTTCTAACTCTAAAATATTTTCTTATCCATGTATCTATATCGGATCAGTGTTTCTCAAATTGCTTGGGTAACAACAAGATTACATTTTTTAATATTATTGAATATATCAGTATCAGCGTGATGGATCTGCCTGCTTAAGGGAACAGATATGTCATCGGGGCTCCAAAGATGACAAGCAAACACGCTACTGATCAAATGAAAGGAGTCTCGTTTCTTGGACTTGATTTCAGTTACAGCCAAATTCACAGAATCAAGAAGATAAAAATAGTAAAAGAGTTTTAACTGCTTTTAAACTGACTAAAGGATAGACTTTCATGATTGCAAGCCATAATTCTTCTAAAGTTGTGTTGCTGAATGTTTCATAGAATTTTTTGTGGTGATTTGATCAGCTGCTCCTTCTCTTCGGTCCTCAAATTGACTTCTTGACGGAAAGAACCTCAACCTTCAACCACCAGATTTTGTCATGTAGTAGACAAAATTATGTTAACTTGCTTAAAATGCCGGCTTAGCCTACTTTAAAATAATACATATGTGAATCTGATGTCCTGGCCCACTCAAAACACACGTGATTGCTGATTTTGTTGTTGATTTATTTAACAAACATTTTGTTTTGCTTTATTTTAAATTTCATAATAACTTCAGAGCTCTCATGACACACTAATGTTTCGCGACACAAAGATTGTGAAACACTTATCTAGATATACAAAATAAGATAAGAACTAATACAGGGTAACATAAATAGACAAATTTTTTTAATGCATTTGTAAATCATTTTTAACAGATGGCTTGATTTCAATAAGTATAAATACTATGATTAAATTTTTTCCCCAATAACTCTTGGTTTTATTTGATTATGAACAGTACCAATTTTTTAACCAATGTCCCTTGGGGCAAATTGCGTTTATATATTTGAAATGTCTGCCTGTCTATGCGTTAAGGAGGTCCCAAAAAATATCAGTAGTTTGTCATTATCTCCCAACCGTATTATCTATTGGGTTGAAACAAATGCCAAACGATAGTTAATAATATTTCAAACAATGTTGGAGAAGGAATTTTTGAAAAATCTCTTTTTGTTCAACTCCCGTAATTTAAGCAGAAATTTGTAGATAACCATTGTTTGGTTTAATTTCAGAATTGCTAATGTTAGACTGTTGTGCGGCGCGAATTATATTGACACATTCATAATGTGACTCTAGAACAGTGGTTCCAAAGGAGTCTGTGGTACCTTTCATGTGGGCCGTGGAAAATTAAAATTGATTTAGGGGTCCTTGAACAACGCCAGGTTTAATTTAAAGTAATAATACTTTGATAAATTTTTTTATTATGGAAATTAAAATAAATAAAATGGTATTTTTTCAACTAATTAAATATGATCTAAGGTGCTATCGAGTCATGGAGTACAATGTTGTTTTACCTCGAAAAGGTAGTAGAACTAAGGTAATTTCCACAGCTATAACCAATCAAAATACTTGGTTTATTGAAAGGTCTAGCTTAATGCATAAGAAATACGTAATTTCAACAATAAGTCAGAGAAATACAAGTTTTTAACTTGAATCTACGAGAGTTGCAAGGTTGGGTAACTTATCTTATATGTTACAGAAGATTATTGCGCCCTGCGTTTATCTATGGTTTGTGTTTAGTCTTGTATTCTTATAAGAGTTTTAAATGATAAAGTGTTGGCTTTCTTGGTTTCTTCAGGCAACCCATTCCATGCCAGAATACCGGACGGGAAGAAAGAAAACTTGTATGTGTTTGTTCTTGCATACGGAATAAGAAAGGTGTTGTTATCTGTATGTCTATCTGAGGGTTGTATTAAGTTATCTTTGTTTTGTATTTCTAAATTAGAATTAATTGCTTTGTGTACAATTACCAATTTACTCTTGGTTCTTCTATCCTCTAGTGTTTCACAGTTTCACAGTTTAATGATTTAACTAATGGTGTTACTGTTACTCTTGTGAGTTTTGATTATATTACTTTCAATAAATACTTCTTAACCCAATGTTGCTTTTTTGGGGTTTAATTTTTGTACAATGCATTTATGTAGTTTTTTCACCTGGGGAGTCTGTGGGGGAAGTTTTGACTATAAAAGGAGTCCGTGGGTACAAAATTTGGGAACCACTGCTCTAGAATAATTTCCCTTGAATAAAAAGATTGGAAATTCTTTGTTATAAAGTGCGTTTAAATTAAATCCTCATTGGAGTTTTTAATGCTTGTTTTGTGTCACCCTGTATATGTTGACATGTTGCAACTCTACACCAATGTGTGAATTCCTTTCTCTTAACTATTACAATATGTGCATTTTTATTTGTAACAATGTACCTTTTGGCCTTGTCTTTGGGACCACCTCATCATGAAAGACTTTATCCGGCAGGTCACTGTTGTTTGAGTTGTGTGTAAGATCTTGTTCACATAATTTTGAAAAATCTACTTGTCTATTGTCAATATCTTCTTCTCTTAGTGGATTATAACTTTCTGACTTGAATTTCACATCTTTAAATCTACCAGCCTATTTCAGAAAGAAATCACAACACAAGAATTTAGTTGGCATACTTTAATTAAATTAAAATCTATTTTTTAGATATATTTATATATTTACAACACTCAATGTAAAAATAATAATAATTTCAATGCTTTAATTATGATGACACTTGAACTATTTTACCTGGGGCAGATTAAGTAAAGCTGACTTCTCAGAGTGCGTAAGGCAATTGCTATAACTTTGGACTATCTCTTGCAACATCTCATATGAACCAGTAGGGCATAAAATATGATGTGCATAAACTCGAATAACCTGCATAGGAAAAAAAAAAAATTTCTCGAGATATAATTACTAATGAATCTATGTATATATATCAATGAAAGTATGTACCGTATATACCGGCGTATAAAACTACTTTTGAGCCCTAGAAAATATTTTCTAGAGCAGGGGGTCGCCTTATACGCGGGGTATGGCGGGCCCTACAGTGCCGGGACGCCCGAATTATTGCCTTCTATCCCCAGAGCTGCGATATAACCTGCTTATGCCCCCCCTTGCACTGTACAAGTATGTCCGCCCCTTGCTCTGTACTAATATGCACGCCCTCTGCTCTGTACCTCCATGCCGCTCACGAGATCCTCCCGGCCGCTCACGAGATCCTCCCGGCCGCTCACGAGATCCTCCCGGCCGCTCACGAGATCCTCCCGGCCACTCACGAGATCCTCCCGGCCACTCACAAGATCCTCCCGGCCACTCACAAGATCCTCCCGGCCACTCACGAGATCCTCCCGGCCACTCATGAGATCCTCCCGGCCACACACAAGATCCTCCCGGCCACTCATGAGATCCTCCCAGCCGCTCACAAAATCCACCCGACCACATCTCTCTCCTGTGCATGTGCGAGATCTCCGTGCGGTGTTGTAAAGTTCCTTCCACTCTGTGAACGTTTCTATACAATGGAAACTTTCACAGAGTAGAAGGAACTTTACAACAGAAGCGTATCTAAGTGTGGTGCATATGCGCATGTGCAAGTTGCATATATGCATATGCAAATCCTGACAGGTGCCAGTTATCTTCCTCCTATCAATATTAGATCCAGTTTGGTTGACAGCATGGCACCTCCCATGGGTTTATTGTATTTCCCTTCCTTTCAGCTTAAGAGTGAATTAGGAAAAGTTTAATGCACTTGTACTGTTTTATTTGTACATGTTTGATGACAAACAGCATGTCATACTAATTTGAATTAAAATTACCATATTGAAATCAGATCTAATGCTTTTTAAATTTTTATTTGGTGTGTGTTGAAAAAGGGGTAGTCTTATACGGCGAGTATATCCTAAACTCTATATTATCAGTGTAAAAGTTGGTAGTCGTCTTATACGCCGGCATATACGGTATATGCATATCCTTTAAAGCCGACTAATTAAACCATTCATCCGATCACCATGAAACTTACAGAGACTTTTTAAGTATACTCCTGGGATGGTAACTGGCAATTTATGCTTCAAATTTAACACTCCTGGGGCGCTGGGGACCCAATATGTCATTTTTTAAAATTACTTTAGGACAATAATTTCCTAATGTCCCTTCCTTCTGTGCTGGGGGCCTAAAATGTCTTTTTAAAAAAACTTTTAACATTTTAATCCCCATTCAATTATTAAAGATCTTCAGAAATATTGATAAATGTATCTGTTAAGAAATTGATTGAAATGAACAGGTACTTTGAACTTTATATCTAGCACTGAATGGGCCCTGTGGCCTTTAATGTTTTTTTTTTTGTTGCTTGAATAAGCTATATAAAAATTAGTTTATACGTTAACTACCGTATACAAAACTTGGTAGCCCATATTAAAATACTAAATGACACTGAACTTCTAATGTCAGTTTCTTCAGGGCCAGGGGCCCCAAATGTCTTTTTTCTTATAAGTTTAAATATTATTTTATTGATCTTGAGAAATATTTCAATGATGAAACTGAATTAAAATTAATGGTGTTTTAAAACTTAAAACACTGAATGGGCCCAAGGGCCCCTAAATTTCCTTTTTTCCCAAGTTTTTGTGACGAAGTGTGACAGGAGAGGGGGTAAAAATCTGCCTAAATATTGTGACATCGTTTATGAACGGCCCTTTAGAAAGTACCATTCATTGGTATCTTTGAAATTATTTCTTTTTATCGAGATAATGGGAACACGCATAGGGTCTGCTAGTACTAAATGACATAAACTTTTAGAGTGTAAAAGGAAAAATTAAGGATCTCTCAACTATTGTTAAAATTGTATGCACCGTAGTTGTTTTAAAATATTTACCTTAGAACATTGGCAGTTACTAATGTTAAGTGGGTTTTTTAACCATGTCTGCACTATTTGGTGACACTGGGCATATTCTCTAACATGTGCATGAAGAAGTATGCTGAAAAGAAGAAAATGTTTTAAAGTGATTTATTTTCTATAGGTCTGGTAGCTGTTTTAGCTATTTTCAATAGCTGTAACATGTCTTACTTAAATAAATTTTAAATTTTGGTCTATGTGCATTTGTATGAACTGTCCAGAATATCAGATCTGGGGACCATCATAAAAAGGACTGCTTCATGGTGATTTTTAGGGTGGAAAATAGCTTGACCTCTCTTAATGGGCATTAATTATTTCTATATAGACCAATCCATGTAAACAAATATTAAATTTACAACACATTGGACATTGGTTAAATAGAAAAAGATACAAGTAACTAATATTATTGATGCACATGAATAACATTGAGACACAATGACAGAGTACACAATAATGACATGCTTATTATTTTTAATGACAGAAGCAATGGAAAAAAAATACAGAGCTATTTTTTAATGATATACTGCTGTTTAGTCAGATTTTTAACTCCCTTTTCAACATCAACTCTAATTTTTAACCTAGTTTAGACTTTGATGAGAGTTCATAATATTATTATTAACTCTCCCCTCCAGTAGCAATGTCATTATGAATAACTACAGAAAAATGTGAAAATGTAGAACAGGCTGATTTCTTTGTTACAACTATTTTAAAATTAAAGCAAGTTCTACAGAAATTCCAGGTTTTATTTGCATACATGTGAATGTAAGACTTCTTTATATTTCATTAAGTTTAAGGGGTTTTTTTTAAATAACAAAATGAATCCCCAATTGATTAACATACTGATTATTATTCAATAAATTTAAGACAAAAAAATTATTAAAACATTAATTTTATAGTTTTCCTTTAAGGAGTTTGATTGGCAACATTTCTTATTCAGTGTGAAATAGCATTATAAAATTTATTGTCACCATTTTGCATAATTACACACTCTCTCTACACAACATACACATTTTCATGTCACTGTCAATGACTGACATTCAAAATTTACATCCTGCTGGAAAATATCCCTTATACTTATACCACTCAAACTGATAATTATTGAAAAAAATTAAGCATGAAGAGATGTTGTCCATGTAATTACCAGACTTGAATTATTCGAGGTGGACACAATTCTATAGCTTGATAGGTATCTGTGATAAATGCAACAGTCTGCTGCCACATGTCATTCTCTGCCAGTGCTTGTATCCCTAAAGCTGTGGCTGCTTCTATCACATCTGGATGGCTAGCAATATGATAGAAGAGCACTTTTTGACAATTTAATCAATTAAATGAGCATTTATGAATAATTCATGGAATTATGATTATATTTTTAGTGTACCATCAAATTGTTTAGGTTCCTGCCTTACATTACTTGCATAAGAATGGGGGGAAAAATAAGGCCTCTATGTTTGTTTATCTTAGGAGAGCATTGGGAGAAATGGGTCACCAAAAAAACAGTCAAAGAATGCAGCTAGGGTAAACACATATAAAGTTATGATCATATTATTTAGATTATTAATCACCAGTCGAGTTGTGCACATGATAACCCTATATGTAATTGCATGCATTTAGAATTTTTGAGAAGTAAAAAAAACTTAATGACCTCATACCGTGGAAGAAATGGGCATGGTGGAGGGAGAAATGGATCACCATGTGGTGAGTCAAGTTCTTTAACTTTTTAAAATAATTTTATTTCTGTTGTATCTTTAAGTTTGTAAGGTAGCAAGCAATATTATAACTAAAATAAATTTAATATATTAAAATATTTTTATTCAAAATGGGGTAGTTAATTTTCTAGCCATTATAAAGCAATGAGCTATAAAGTACATTTTTTATGTCCGAAATTCACACATGTATAATCCTGAATGGCCAAAACCATTAGCAAAAACATTAAAACAAAGTTATGTTTGCATTCATTTAGTTTCAAAACATTTTGGTCCATTTTATTAGAATATATGGGGGTTGGTCCATTTCTCTCTCCAGCCCATTTCTCCCGACCAATGTTCCCTCTTAGGTCCATTGGTTCGGGCGCAAAGTTTTTAAAAAAATGTGCATAGTTGCACAGCATCCATTATTTAGCTATATTTTACAAAATTTGCTGAGCTGTAATTCTAAACTACTACGCTGCGTCGATCAAATATAAGTGTGGCTGCTCAGTCACTCAGCTCAAAGGGAACATTGCTCCAGACTTTCCCATATACCACTTATATGGTTCTTACAAGAGCCCTCATTGTTGTAGATAATTTTAAAGTTCTTAACTCAAAAGAACTGATTCTATAATTGTTTTAAGCTGTGCAAAAGGTCAGTGAAAGAAAAAAACTGATTTAGCTTTTAATAGAAACAAATTAATTTTGTATGGATTCTAAGAAGTAAGTTTTATTTCATGGATTCATACCCCTCTTGTTCCAGCGAGCACCTGGCTGCCTTTATGACATCATTGCACACTCTAAAACACTGGTCGAATTTCCGAACTATAAATAAGTCAACCGCTTCTGAAAGACTCTGGTTCAGACTGCAAAGATTCATTGTGTAACTAGAAGGAAAAAATAGAAAAGACAGTGTAACATACAATAAAAATTGTTTTTCTCAAAAGCAGTTTCACTAGAATTAGAATGAGATTATTGCTTTCATCTTAATCCTTTAAGTAACACCATCAGAAATTCTGAGCTATTCATCAGGTTATGAAAGTGTTATAATTGAGTTAATTTATGTTAAGATGTGGACTAAATAGGCTAACAATGTGGGAATAATGCATTAAGTTAGGTGCTGCAAATTCATCCTCATGAAAGTGTGAAACTCATGTGCTGGTACCTGTAACTAATTTTTCCAAAGTGCCATCCACTCCTCTTGTAGAAGAAAAATTACTGAGCCCTATCTAAGCCCATCAAGTATTTAGGAGATAAAATGCCTTAAAAGTCCCCTGTCCACAAAAGAATACAAAAAATTATTCAGTAAAAAAAAATATCAAATGTTATTCAACTATATTTAATAGCACTCCACAAATTTCACATGCAAATCAAACAAGTCAAGTTGTGCAATATGTAAAGATGGATAATCAGAACCTTGTAGGTGTAGAACCTTTCTAAGATTTAATGGAATCAAAAATATAACTGCTTATGAGATTTCTGAAATGATTTTAAGTCATCTTAAAGCTGATGCTTATATTAATTATAATGAACTGCATAGGTCAAAGGAGGAAAAACTCTGTCATGGCTAAAATGCATTCATGAAGCTCAGTAAATACTCAAAAGACTTAAATCTCAATCTGGAATTCTTACTTTGCTCAAACAATTTATTAAGCCTATATGGTCTGTTTACATGCTGCCTGAGCTGAAAAAAAACTCTTTAACATTTTGGTACACGTTCTTTTCCAAGTCTACACAACTGTGGAGAAGTTCTGAACGAGTGATGATGCAGTAAATATACAACATATGGAACAGTTTTTAGGTTATTTTGACAGCAATAGAAAAACTTACAGAGACAGGAAAAATTTACTAACATACTAAATTACAACTGTACAAACAGACACAGGAACTTTCTAGTTGCAACGGAATCAATTTTTTTTATTTGGGACTGCTGCTATAATAATATTGCTTCAAAATTTATTTCCAAGTTCCATAGTTTGGGTCAGCTTGGGAGAAACTTCTCTAAAGTGAAGTGGGTCAAACATTATTTACCATGAACAATGAGTACACTAAGATAGACTAATATGACTACTTAGCATGAAATGAACAATGGTACTTATTTTGACAGTGTCATCAATGATTTTCCCAAGAGGAAAACTATAAAACTTCACTTAAAGAATAATTTAGATCATAAAAAGAAAGCTCTTCGATTTTTATTAATAACATAAATTATAATTTTTTATAATTACTTAAATTTTAAAAAAATTGTTTGCACGATATCTTCTCAATATATATATCATATTTTATTGGACAGAAACAGACACTTCATTGCTGACTACATCCCACTCACAAATCAAAATAAATTTATCTCTAGGAATGTACAGGCCACCCACTTTCTTACATCACTGCTTGGAAACATATCTAAAAGAAGGTAAATTCTGTATACAAAATATTCTATCTCATCTGCTAGTTTTTTCAGTGGTCTATGGATCCACAACAATAAAGTAGCTGCTTGATTCTGCCATGGACATTTATTCTTTTTCATTTAGTGACTGCAACAAGCTTCCAAGAGGATCAGTCATCAGCTAGTGAATAAATTTTTGTAGCTTTAGCCTTAACTGTTAAAGTTTTGTACATGGGTACAACATGGGTTGTTTTGTCGTGGAACCGCATTTTAGGGCGTCTGAGAGGGGGGGTCAAAATTTTATGACGATGTGTGGTGTTTAAGAAATGTGATGTCGCATCAAAAATGCCCAACTTTAGATAAAAGTTCCACTTGAATATACGATTGCTAGCATTTTATTTAATGACGTTTTCAATGGCTTCACACACAATGTAACGATATTAGATTGCAGACGTATACTAATTATATAATAATGATAAAAAGGTAATTTGCAACATGCTAATTTTCAATTAGAGAAAATGCTGCTTTTAGGGGGGGGGGAGTCAAAGCTTTGTGATGTCAAAATGGAAGGGTGGTAAGTTTTTGTGACGAAGTATGACTAGGGTGATTAAAATCTGCCAAAATCATGTGACATCATTTATGGAAGGCCCCTTTTGCCTATCGTCTCATATTCTCTAGCTACAGTTACTAATGAAGGGCAACCTTGCAAAGTATGATCTTTACAGATGAAGATGTATAAAAATGTATTGACAAATCCTCAGCTACAACTACAATGCCAATACTCATAGGAGACAAGGAGTCTAGGCAAAAATGAGTAGAGCCAGTTCAGTCAGAGTAGATGAGAGAGGAAAATTTGCATTGAATTATCCATTAATTGATTTTATTTATGGGGCCTTAAAGCCTAAAGTTAAAGAAAATAAACTAAACTAAATATTTTCTTTAACTTTTTAGGCTTTAGGGGCCTTGTGCCCATGCCCATAGTCATAGCCATAGTTAGCCTATAGTAGCCTATACTATGGCCTATGCCATAAAGTTAAAGATATTAATATTAATTTAATTTCCTATAAAGTGTTTTATAAAATCTTTCCGTCTTTCCCTGCTGGTCAAAGTACCTACAATACACTTTGAAAATCCGTGACTAAGTTCCGCTGAGTCAATGATCAGTCACTGGCCTTTTCTCTCATTACCAATCGTCGACAGTGTTGACAGTTCAGAGGTCAGTATTAAAAGTAACAGAGACAGAGTAACAGTTGTAACAGAAACAAGGTTTTCAAAAGCCCAACACTAAATTGAATGATGAAATCGGACACACTCTTAGTCTTAAGCATAACAATTTTATAAAATATCTAAATTTGTTATAACTTCCCTTTTTAACCTTAATTACCTCGACTAATCTAGCTCAAAATAAATATTGATTTACATGTCATTTACCATTATCCATTTTGTCCCGTAATCAGTCACATGACATGCCTAAAAATAAACGTTTCTCCATTGGTGATGACTTGAAATAATAGAGCTAAATTCCGTCAACGAAAGATGTACAATGAAAATCATGAAAATCAAAGTTTTCTTCTGTTGAAACTTTACGGTTAATGGTTTGTTGGGCTACTAGACGACCTTTATAAGGGCATAGAGAGCTTAATGATAAGCAAATAAATATAATAATATTATTCAAAGTATTTCATTAATAATTTTGATAATAAAGTTCAGAACTCAAAAATTATAAACACTATCACTAACACTGACTTTCGCATATTTATTGGAAAATTGTATTATTGGATTCAAGATTTACTCTATGCAGAGATCAAAATGTAATAAATAATCGAAGACTATAAATCGGTTACAATAAAGGTATACTCAGGTGTTCCACAAGGAACTGTCATAATCAAAAGGCCCCCTAAACTAACTAAGTAATTTACAATGACATACATCAATGTTTTACCATACAGCAACTTAGTAACAGCATATCATTATGATCACAAAAGTTAGGTTATATTTGATTATGCTTGTATAATCTATAGACAAGTCAGAACAAGATAGCGAAATATTACTAAAAGACCTAGATACAAGATGAATTACAAAAATGGTAAACTTATACGAATATGTCTGCCACACAGAAAAGCGTCGAGTCTAAGAGTATCAAAGAAAAAGAAACAAAATTAATAAATGCAAAATGTTTCATTCGTGAAAAACAGCTGATCCAAACTACAGATGCAAATTGCTTAAGGGCCGTCCATAACTGACGTCACGCGATTTTTGACCTCCCCTGTCACACGTCGTCACAAAAACGTAGACACTTCTCGAATATGACGTCACAAAGCGGTATTTTCTATTTGAAAATGAGCGTGTTTCAATTCACTTTTTTTGTCATTTAAAGTATGTGCTTAGTGTTAGGCTGCACTCTAATATCGTAAAACGGGTGAAGCCCGTGTAAAACGTCATTAAATAAATTGTAAACAATTACATATTTGAATGGAACGTTTATTTAAAGTTGCGCGTTCTGATGTGATGTCACATTTCTTAAACACCCCCCCTCTCATCACACTTCGTCACAAATGGTCGGACCTTACTTTTTTTAGGTGCGTGACTTCATTTATGGACGGCCCCTTAGGAGTAATACTAAAATGAAATATTTTCATGCAACCCACGTGTTTTAATGAAATAATTAAAAATACAACAATAGTTTAGGTTCCATACAAAGAAACAATTACAAGAGTATTAAGATTAGAAAGCAAAATATTACATTACAATTTTCATACCTATACTACTACATTCATCTTATGTATTGGAGCAAATACCAAACTAAAACAAATTCAAAACAGAGCCGCAAGATTCATTACTGTAATTAAGTGGCGTAGCCAGGGAAGGGGGTCCAAATTTGAAAATTCCCCCGGGCTCCCACTTGAGGGGGGCCCACAAGGAGTGTCTGAAAATATTTCGTATTTTCGTGCCACAAGTTTTGCACCATTTGGTCAGATAGCACTAGAGCACACACAAAAAAAAAGAAAAGAAAAGCACTAGAGCTTGCTGAAAAAATTCTAACAAGTCACCCCCACTCCAAAAACAGCCAGATTGTCATCTTCACAGTCTCTCCAAAACCCAAAACAACTCGATCAATCGGTCACTCAATATAGAACTACTGAATCTAAGTAAAATAACAAAGAACTCATTCTCCAATCGATCCCAGGCCATGTGGAACTAGAAGGAAATGAAACAGCGGACTTCCTGGCAAAAACTGGAGGCAAACAAAACCAGACAGACCCACCCCTACACCCCTAAGAAGTAAAGGCGTTTCTCAAAAGCAGAGAAGCAGAAAGATGGTACAATCTAAAAGTAATCCACCCAAAAAGCGATGAATTCTTTAAACTCCCTCGCCAATCTCAAAACATCATTTTCAGGCCACAACAAACTTAGGCAGCACATTTTCCGCTAACTTCAAATTGGAGAAATCGAAATGTGCCCCTGCGGGACATCTGCAGAAAATGCGGAACATCTGCTGCAAAACTGCTCTCTGTACCACCATACGCGAACAACCATATGACCCCAGAAAGCTACCCTCTACGATAAACTGTATGGTGGACTGAACCAATTGAGAGCCACATCGCTGTTCATCACAGATACAGAGCTTGTGGTCTAAATCCTCCTTCAAAAAGTTTTGAGAATGCAGAAGAAGAAGAAGAAGAAGTTAGGATCACCAAACCTAGAAACACTTGAAAATAGAAAAAGGAAGAGTAAAATAATAATAATAATAATAATACATAAGGCATTAAATTTTAGCTTGGATATACAATGCAGCAACAATCTAATACAACACCAAATATGTACAGGGAATTAACACTTATTCTGTTCGTTTTGCAGAACAGACACATACAAGCCCTCCTTCTCAACTGGCATTCGAGCGTGACATGGGTTGCCAGAACAAGCCATGCAAACCAACTCACTATCAACATTAGATAAACACCATGGATAAGCGTAGCACGCAATAATGTTCTGTATAGAATAAGCGTCTGTAATGTATAAAGCAAATGTTTAAAATTCGGGCAAGGGGCTATCGTGAAGTCTGGCCTGGTATTTTTTTAACCTTTCCCCTTTTCCCCTTGCTCTTTGCCCCTACTTTATAACCACGTTGCGATATTGATCGCCTAGGCTAACAATGTCATGGCTTCAATTGACATATTTTAAAGAAAAGTGTATCTTCTATTTAGAAATTAGAGTTCTCCATTTAGTGGCAATTAAAGGAGTGAAATAAAATTTAATATTTAAAAAATAAAGTTCAACTTCCGACTACGTGATACACATCCCACTCCTTGCCACAAACTGCCATTTTCTTACACCCCCTCCCCCTGTCACAACACTGTCACTTCATTAGAGCTCCCCTTCCTTCGGAGCATGTAAGTATATCATTGTCTCTATTTCAATGATTTATGTCTTTATTCCAATGAGTTTTCCAAGAGCGCATTTCACTTTCGTCGAGAAGATAAAGACATGTCTTTAACAAAGTTAAATGGAAAAGACGTAAACAAGGTAAGGGTTTCGGCAAAGAGCCTTTTTCAACGAACATACAATACACAAATAAAACGAATATAAAATTATATTTTATAATTATATTTAAAAATTTTATTTGTGTATTGTATGTTCGTTGAAAAAGGCTCTTTGTCGAAACGTTCGCTGTTTTGTTACGTGCGATCAGGCCAACCCTGACCTTGTTTACGTCTTTTCCATTTAATTTTTTATAAGCCTGATTGCAGTCCTACCCCTCATTTTATTTATGTCTTTAACACAACAGCATGGGCCCCATAGTTTGATAAGTTTGTTTGAGCGTAGCGGGTTTGGGGGAAGGGGGGAGTCGATGCCTTTAGGTCGCCCGCTCATTGGATGATTGGGAGATCCCAGTGATACAAGAGTTGTCCTCCCCAGTTCTGTATGAACCCGTATCCATACACCGTGTGGAAGTAGGTGTGTTCCCTTTGTTTACGTTTGAAAGCAGTCGCAGAAAACCGGTCAAGTTGTTCCATGGCTGTCGTGTTGATCCCGCTGGACTCTAGTAAGAACAGTGAGTTCTGCCTCGAGTGTAAGTACCCAGACAACAGACATTCTCCTACGATTGCAAGTTAGTTCAGAATTAAAAAGTCAGAGCTATATCTCAACAGACTATATTCACATCTTTCAACACAAACTAACAAACTAAAGCCATGTACCAACACCGCCGATGTACACCTGAGATTGCCCGTGTCACAGTCACGTGATTGGCATACCTCTCCCATTCCCGCACTTCGACCTGGTCTGTTACATTGCGTTATGTAGTTATTTCAAGTTAGGACTTAAAGGAAATATCTATTGAGAAGAGACTATGTAATATTCTATGCATAATACGGCATAGAAAATTGTACATAATTAATCTAATTGTAACTTCTAACATGAGGTTATTCCTGGCCATTGTTACCGTTAACTGTGACCTTTTCTTTCAGTAGAAAGCAGTAATAAATTGGCCACCGTAAAGTGTTGTTACACCCAGAATAATTCTGTTCAATCCTATTTCATTCGTCCGATTCATATTTCTAAAACATCACGTCATCTACTCCGTCATTTTAAAACCAGTTTTCAGTTTCACTGAGTTGTCTTTTCTTAGCGCGCGCGCGCACACACACACACACACACACACACACACGCACACACACACACACGCACACACACACTCACTCACACACATACACACACAAACACACACACACACACACACACACATTACAAACAACAACAACAACAAACTCTTAACCTTTAAATTCCATTACTTGGCAAAATATAATTATAATTTAATTTTGAAGATTTTCTTTGTATACTTACGGGTTTAAAAAAACAAACACATACCACGATATTTGCTTAGTGTTATGCTAAAAATATACTATAAAAGGACATTGACAAAGTATACAAATTTGAAATATGAAATCGGCAATGAAATTGACGTGGTACGTAACATTGATAATATTATGAAAGAGACTTAAAAATAGTACAAAACATTGCTACAACACAACATATCACGGACAATGACGCGCCATCTTAGAACAACAAGGTTCTGTGTAAACTTTTGGTCGAACCGCGAAATTAGGGTTTGAACATTTATCTTATATGTTACAGACGCTCTTTCCGTACAGAAGATGTTAGGTAGGCATATACAGAGTTAGGAGTTAGTTATTCTCTACTTCCTCCAAAATCAGCTCAAGGGACAGCTTTCATATTTTTCGCCATGATAGATTGATGCAGGGACTATATCCCAGGGGTCATAACTCATGAAAAAAACTAGTTATTTTAGGTATGATACTAATGATGATACACACCTTGAAATGTTATACGTAACGTATGAGGTAAACAACATGAACAAATTAAAAAAGAAAACTGCTTTTAGTTTGAGTTTCACTACTCCCTTGTCTTTAACCACAACCAGTAAACAAAACGTCAAAGAGTTTTCCCATAAATCACCTTACTTTTGTTACATCCATTTCAGTGATTCTCAACTGAACTAATTGTTTCTTAGCATCTGAACTCCGTATATATATAGTACTGAAAATGTTCATGTTGTTGACTACCTTCCTTCCCCCCCCCCCCCCGCATATACTTTAAACGTGGAAATATTAACTACGTTTTCCTATTGATTTAGCTCAGGGGCCCCACATTCCAATTTGATAACCACTGACTTAGTCTACCTATCCTGCAGGGCACTACATTTCTGGACTATGTAGGTTTGATGTTGATTCTTATTTAATACTTCTGGACTCGCAAACGCCTTAGCCAAACAACAGAGCGTCTCAGTGTTATATTTTCATTCTGACCACCAACTAATTTTTTTAACGTTAAGGCCAGTAGGGTAAATTGATAAGTTGTTTAACATTCCGCGACCAACTTGTCCGTTGGGAGTCCCATTGTGGCAAGTGAAGAGCAGAATTTATAAGTTGTGTATTGGTTAGCAGCGCAGTACTTTCCGTGTCCCCAGCCATCTGCTATAATTATAGTTTAGACTTTGACAGCACACTTGACGCCTTCCGTGGCCCAGAAGATTTCAAGAATATCAGAAAGAGCCGTGCAAACTGTAGTTGATAACAGAACTTGAAATGTTTGCAATGGAGATAAATAAGTCAGCGCACACACAAACAACTTTACATAGCTTCCCCTCTGATCAGACTGACTTACAGTAGGAATATAGCCTATGTAAGAACTAGGAGTGTACTGTGTACTGGATTCCGGTTCCAGCCTGTGTACCGGATTCCGGTTCCAGAAAGTCCAGAATCCGGCCATTTTTCACTTCATAAATCCAACTGGCCGGTAGAGCAATAAATATATTTTATATAATGATTCCGGCTCCGGCAAATACGGAATCGAGCCAATTTTACAAACCCGGCTTCGGCTACGACCGGATTTCACTTCATAAATCCTGCCGAATCTGGCTCAGGCCAGGTTTTTAAAAACAAATTGAATCCAGTACATTTCTAGTACGATCATTCAAGTAAAGCCTGGTGCCTAGAGCTTGCCGAATTATTGCTTGTATAAGATTTTCTTACGTCTAATTTTAATGTATGCACGGCGGTGTTCGTCTAATTAGCCAGCCAGGGAATCGCAGCGATCACCTGGTAAACTTGACCTTTGACCTTTGGTGTCAAGTAAATGATCACGTTCTCAAGCTGATTGTGAGCTCGTATCAACCCCCCCTCCCCAGCCCCCCCCCNCGCACATCGTAAGTTGTTTGTACTTATAAACAATCCTTCAAATAATAGCTTTCTTGAAATATAGAAACAATGAATTCAT
Organism: Radix auricularia; assembly: GCA_002072015.1. Classification (NCBI taxonomy): domain Eukaryota; kingdom Metazoa; phylum Mollusca; class Gastropoda; family Lymnaeidae; genus Radix; species Radix auricularia. The sequence goes on from MUZC01004765.1 coordinate 35,823, forward strand.
TACCTATGAACGATTCATACTAATTAATGCCAACCCCCCCCCCTTTTCTCTTTCCGATTCAATATTATTTGTTTACAACCATGAGTGCCATGGCTATTATTTAATTCGTTAATCAATTAGGTTAACCAATTTAATGGTATCCATGTTAAACATGTAGACATTAAGCCAAACTATTCAATGCTATGTTTAACATGTAGTCATTTGTCCACAGTCTATGTTTAACATGTAGTCATTTGTCCACAGTCTATGTTTAACATGTAGTCATTTGTCCACAGTCTATGTTTAACATGTAGTCATTTGTCCACAGTCCATGTTTAACATGTAGACATTTGTCCACAGTCTATGTAAAACACGTCCATCTCCCCGGCAACAAGGTGCACACCTGCTATGTGGCCGACTACTATGGAGATATCGGGGTACTGGAAGGTTGGTTCAAATCTTAAGGTCAATAAATAGCTGTTTACATTTAGAGCTGACTGGGGAAGATGTTTGGGGGTTGTTTTTTTTTTTGGTCTCACTGTGATAGACTTTGTCGTACTATGTAAAGTGGTTAATTGACTGATCGGCGTTTTTCTAAAAAAAATAAAAGATGTTTGTTTCACTATGAAAGGTGATTGTATCACCTCATTAAGAGTTTGTCTCACTATGATCAATGATCGGTGTTCATATAACCATGACAAGGTGTTGCCAACATAGAATGTGCAAGTGTATACGCACCTGGACACAATCTGTTCACTATAATTATTTGTCCTCCTCAGGGCCAACGCCAGGGCGAATCATGGAACTGGAAGCTAAAGACAGAGAGAAGGCGGCCAAAATAGAGGCCTGGGTGCAACAAGTTTTCAAGGTTAACAATGTAGGTGAAGACCAAGGCATTGATTTGAGTTATTTATAACATTTTTTTCCCAGAATGTTCAAGGCCATAGGTAAAAGTAAAGGTAACTAGAAAAGAAAGAAAGAAAGAAAGAAAGAGACGGTTAGAAAGAATTAATGTAACGTATCGCTTGATGAAGTGAAACTGATTGAGACTCTAAAATATCGCCACCTCCAGATCTACAGGGAGATCCATCATTTCTCCATATTTCAGAAACAAAATATGTACTAGAAGACATCATCCAAAACGTCATCGCTAGATTTTTTGCAAGTTTTTTTTTCGGGTGTGACGTCATTATTTTGTTGGATTTATAACAAAAAACTCGCTACAGTCGCTTAAAGGATGAGTTGAAAGAAAAATCCGTGAGTGATTTGAGTCTAAGTTAAAACAACGAAAATAAAGTTGTAATAGAAGACTTACTTCAATGTAATAGTTCAAAGACTTATCACGTGACAAAAAACGTAGTCAAAGTCAGTGACGTCCTGGAAGGGCAAAAATCTTCCCGAAAATTCAATTTTCTATCAGGGAAAGAAGTCCTTCCAAGGGCTGACCACCTTTCATCTCTCCACCCCACTTGCCATAGTTTGGTTGTTGGGTAGCCCACTCTACTCACGGTGATGCATATGTCTTAAATAAAGTCTTCTAGGGAAGAGGTGGGGATTATGTTTAAAAAAAAAAAAAAAGAAAAGAAAACAACTAAGTTTACTAAGATATAGATTTACCTGAGTTTCTAAAATTTTCATTTCATTGCTGTCGATAAAATGATTTTTTTCCCGTATCACTGCATCAACAGATTGACGGCACATTCGTTCGACTTGAGGCCAAGGAGGCGTGGCACAAGGTGATAGAGTACGGTAAAACCATCCACGCCACGCTCATTGTGGTGGGATCACGTGGTTTGGGCAAGATCCGCCGCACCATTCTTGGCAGCGTCAGTGAAAGTATTCTGCACCATTCGGAGGTTCCCGTGTTGGTGTGCAAACAGCCGCCACACAGTAAAAATCACTGATGTATACGAGGCACTTTTGAATAATTTCTATATCAAGTCAAACTTAACATTTTATCCTAATTCCTCAGCAGTGCTGAGGTTGCAGGCTTCATCAAGCAAATATTTGTTTTAGACTGCCACACTTGAAAGAACTGGTAGTGAATAAGATTCGGAGTAGAATTATAACTTGTGTTAAATTAATATGTTACTATCAAACTTTAATAACCGACTTTATAACTTTGTAACATTGTGATTGATAGAGTCCTTAAACTTACTTTAAAAACCTCAATTTGTATTTAAGATCTGTTGCGTGAAATCATATAAACTGTGCACTTTAATAGTAATAGTAATTTGTTATTGAAATACTGCATCAATTTTGTTGGAAGCTCAAAATAGGAACCCATTCCATTGAATAACTTTATATTTATAAGGATATAACAGAGCAGTGTTGCCACATGTCAAAGTAATGGACCTAAAATATTTTTTTAATGAAATAATTAAATTACCAAAAGATTGAGACATTGTACAAAATAAATGGTGAATTTAAATAAAACTTGTATTTTCCATTCTTCATTGGTTTCAACTTTAAGATAACTTAACGTTAAAACATTATTATAATAATAAAGTACTTAGTACCCTTGTTTGGGCTATTGTCTCAAAGTATTTAATACAATTTATTGAAACTAAATTACACATAGTAAATGAGACATTTTTAAAAAAAAATTGCATCCTAGTTTTATTTTAAAAAAACTGGAACAAACATTGTTTAGTCTTGAATTTAAAAAGACAAAACTATTTTTATTTTCCATTTAAAAAAAAAAATCTGCCCTCCTTTTAAAAAAATATTTCAATAAGTTTGTTAGAATGTATCTAGAAAACATTTGACTAGACTGCATGTGATGTAGATATTTATACAGAAAATTGTTTTTATTGAGTTGGCAACAGGTAAGAGTGTTCCTTTTTAAAACTTACATTTGTTAATTGTTTATTTGAATTATTTAAAACATTTCTTTTTAACACTATTATGAAAATGAGCTTATAAACCAGTGTCAAATAGTTTTCCTCGGTGATGACGTCAGTCTCTGATATATACAGAGCTGACCTCTGCATTTAAAAAAAAAATATTTAAATTTTTATTTTTTTATTGTTTACAATTTTTCATGCTATATAGTTCAGTAAAAAAATAATTTTAAAAAATCTTAAAGTTTTCTTTATTTTGTTGTACACATAAATTAAGTGCTAGCATCAAACAGTAAAAAGTCTTTAATCTTTGTAAAAACCCCTACTGAATGTTGTCTTAAATTTCACAGCGAACCTACTGGAAACGTAATTTTTTTTAAAAATTCCAAGAGAGACAACTCATGAAATATTCCCATGTTGGTTCCTCGTTTCATGGTACAATTTTAATGTTGTTCTGTGTGTAAATTGCATCTTGAAGGTCAGAAGTTCCCACCGTAACCAAATAGTTGAACCTGGAAGATATAAGTAACTACAATAAATAACTAAGCTTCATAGCTTTAGTACACAGTCACAGGCCCTACAAGTTTTTGAAGTGGCAATAAAATTTAAATATATGCTGAAACAATGGTCAAAACATATATTTAAATACGTAAATTATGGTAAAGAAAATATTTTAAAATTCAATTTTCAAGCATAATTTCAATATTGATATATTTTATGCAGGGCCGGCTTAAGGCATAGGCAAAATAGGCAGCTGCCAAGGGCCTCCGATTAGTCTTATCTTTAGTATTGGCCTCGAACAAAAAATCTTTCCATATTTATTATTTTTCTTTTTCTATTACATTTAGGAACAACAAATTCACTTGCCTAGGGCCTCCAACCCCCTAAGGCCGGCCCTGTTTTATGTCATGACTTAATTTCAATTTTAATGACAACATTATACAAGGACAGCTTTTGAAGAATAACAGATCTCATAGATTACTCTCTCAGGCTACAGGGCTACATTCATTCCGAAAGAATTCAATCATTTGAGGACACATCATAGGAACTAACAGCATGATTTCTAGTAACTTGAATATATTCAAAGATGTTACAAACAAATCACGTCGTGATCACGGCTTCTGTTCTTTCATTTAATATCTAAAATAAATATTTTATCCTGAGACAAAGGACACTTTAATTCAAGTTTTATTTGCAATATATGACGAAAGTTTTTATGATTAAGCAGTGTCACAAAAATCAGGAACATCCAAATATGTATGTACTAACTTGCTAATACTGAAGAGATTTGTTTGGTCTGGACTTCTATCTGAGTATGAGTTTGAATGTTAGACAATGTAATAAAATAAGGAAAAGTTTGGAAGCAGTAGAAATATAATGGAATGAACGGAAAACAAATGCTGAAGAGTTAACTCTAGAAAGTGCCACAATAACACTCACCAAAGCTATCAATAAGAGGTAAAAAAAAAATTCTAGGAAAAATCTATAAAAAATGGACTAGGAAAAAATGGCTTATGTCGGAACGTATCTGGTAAGAGAGACAGAGAAAAACAGAGAACATCAGAGCCTGAACGAATGGGCAACAAACAATAATTAACCTGTAAGCGAAAATGACCTATCTGAAACATCTAACAACCCAGAGAAAGAGAGAGGCATGACCACTGATGTCTGGATGTCTGGCCCACACCTGTCACCTGATGATGATGTCTGGCCCACACCTGTCACCTGATGATGATGTCTGGCCCACACCAGTCACCTGATGATGATGTCTGGCCCACACCTGTCACCTGATGATGATGTCTGGCCCACACCTGAACCTGATCATCATGAAAAGTTCTTGGAACATCAGATCCTGGGAAATGATATCTTTAGCATATTTGTATTATAAAAAACAACATTTTAGTCACAGGATTCTAATAAAGTCAATTTAGAATATTTAAAAAATCATGTTAAGCCTGGTCCCTACTGGAATTCAGGACGTGTTAGCGCATTTTCGTATTATGTATCAGTACTTATGTTAGATATCCGAATTATGTAGTTATCAGTAATTGTGTTTAGATTTTAGACATATTTTTATGAATTTTCTTGTGTAATGAATATACCTGACATTTTTTTAATTTAAAAGTCATTTCTTTACATTTAAAAAAAAATTATTTTCTCTTTAATCTAACTACAAGTCACCACAAATGATGACGTAAAACTCTCTAAACATTTACACATATTCTAATGACGTCAACTAAAAAAAAACAACTAATTCTTTTGCACCCTTTCGCACCACTCTTCAATGCCTGCAGGCTTATGCATCCGACTTCCGGCAATGGCGGCCGTTCCCTGCGCTAGTGTTACCTCTCGATTCGAAATATTTTTTGGTAGTTTTAACGGGGTTTTTTAACGGATCGAGTAACTGAGTGTTGATGCACAAATGGCAGGTCAGGACATACAAAAAACATATATACCTCATGGGTCTAGGACTTATGGATGCTGAGATCAAGGGTGATGACGGATGGACAAAACGGGTGCAACAGCGCATTCGACTTCTCGAAAATGCGCTAAAAAATTTACTCCTAGTTATAATTACAATATTTTTATTCTTTACGATCCAATTATACCATGAATCAATTACCTAACCTTAGAATTATTTTTAAGGAAACTAGGGTAAAAAAATCTACGTTTAATAATTAAAATGTGTTTCTAATTCATTTAAGACACGCTTAAACTTAAAGCACTTGCACGTTTAAAGTGAAATATTCAATTGACAAAAATGGGAAACTAATTAAAGTATGTCTTTCCACTTAGAGAAGTGTCAACAGTTAAGTATAAATGGAAGAGACATAAATAATAGCAATCTCTTTCATTCGTGGAACACAAATTATCCAAACTACACATGTAAGGAGTAACATTAAATGAAAAATTATCATGGAATCCCCGTGTGGATGAAGTAATTAACAACTCAAATAAAAAAAAAAAAAAACTTCGGCTTTATAAAAACAAATAGTTTCAAATGTAATAGAATTATTTTTTTTTTTTACAAAACTAAAATGTTTCACTACATGTGTCAGACTATTACTTGAATGCGCAGCAATACACATCTTCTGCACTGAACCCATCCAGCAAATACTAGATTCTATATAGAAAACTAAAGAAATTAATAGAAAAAGAGCTGCAAGATTCATTACTGGGGAACGTTCAAAATTTTACAAGAGTAACTCCATTTGTGAAATCCTTAAACCTATAAACACTTAAGGGGAGAAGAACAAAGAGCCAACATGTAATAATACATAAGGCATTAACTTTTAACTTGAAAATACAACGCGTCAACGACCAAAAACAGACAGAAATATATATATGTGGGTAAAAAAAACACTTTTATTTCTCCATTTGTAAGAACAAACTCATGCAAATGCTCCTTCCTATAAAGAATTCAGCTATGTAATGTGTTGCCTGGGCAAACGAAAAAAACCAACACGTCAAATCGAATTTCAGAACTCTAATATAATTTCAAGACTTGACATAGACCTTAGGACTACAGTACTGTGTGATACAAAAGATGAGATATGCGTAGGGGAGAAGAAAGGGCTTAAGCACTACAGGTGACGAGCTCTGGGCTACTGAAAGGGTAGCTTCCCCTGAGCATTAATTTTCCAAAACCAACAAAGGAACATGGCAATTATAAAGCCCAATGCAACAAGTTAATTATGGATCTATAAGCCCAGCGAAAGTGTTCGTAGAGCAGTTTGAAAAATGCTTGAGGCTAATGCGTAACATTAATTGATATTGGGGATATTTAATATACAACCAAATAACGCTTGAGACAATGGTGTTAATATTTTCAGTGAGCTTCAAGTGCTACTATTTACTATTCATATATATTATAAAATAAGTGGCTAATAATTTATATTGATAGATTATAAGTTTTCAAACAAACACACACACACACACACGCACACGCACACACACACACGCACTCGCACATGCACACGCACGCACACACGCACAAACAAACAAAAAACAAACAAACAAAAGTTTACAGATACTATTATTTAGTGTACAAATCTACCATGGATAGCATTTTCACTTGCGTAGTTATAGGAGAATTCCGAATCTACGCTACTTTTTGGGGGACCTGACGCGTCCTAGCACTTGTCTGCCTCAGCCTTGGATTCGGGGCTATAGGTTTGTGCCCCTGAATAAGACATCCTTTGCCCTTTGACCCCAACCAATCTCACCACCCACCTTACCTCTAAGTCTTAGAGCTACATCGTGACGAAATGTTAATGACTGAAAAGAATCTAGCACTAATAAAAGACTATGTAGAAATTTCCAAAATTATGTTTTTAAAAGTTTATGATTATTAAAGTTTCTTATGCCTCACAAACACTTGAATTTTCAATTATTTTGAATTAAGTCTCTGTTATAAATAATTATGTTTCCATCTATCCTTGTGTAATTTCTACTCTTACCTTTAGGGTTTTTGAAAAACAATAAACTGTACATAATAAATGCAAGCCCGAATTGATTACAAACTGGCCGTTCTGTGTTACAACTTCTTTTCTAGCTCATGCCCTTCCTCCCTTACTGAACTTTAGTCGGTCTACTCACCAAGTCGTCAGCTGCGCTCTTCTGCAGATACACGCGTTCTCTGTGTTCCTAAGTCACGAACTAAAAAATTTGGTGAAAGGTCATTCTCTTTTTTGTGCAGCCAAACAATTGAATTCTCTTCCATTACACATCCGTAGTATTTCAACTACTAAGTCCTTCAAGACTGCACTTAAGACTCATCTTTTCAAAATTAATTTTCAAAACCAATGAAACAACATTTCTTTTAATGATTAACGTAGCTGATGTATAACGTATTGTCATTTATGTAGTTAGTATGATATGAATATTTATTTAATTAATATATGTGCTATTATCTCTATGTAAAGCGCTGAGTCCGGCTCGTTGCTGGGATACAGCGCTATATAATTTATCATTTTATTATTATTATTATTATAAATATCACGAGGCTTTAAAATAGAGGGGAGTCAATAGCAGCAAATTGATAAATCATGTTTAAGCTGAACAAAATCGACACTTGAAGGAAGAATTGGCAAGATGTTTGACAGACAACGACAAGATGGTTGACAGACAACGAGAAGATGGTTGACAGACAACGACAAGATGTTTGACAGACAACGACAAGATGTTTGACACACGATGACAAGATGTTTGACACACGATGACAAGTTGTCACCTTACAGCTGGTCAATTTGTCACCTAGCAACTGGTCAAATTGTCACCTAACAGCTGGTCAAATTTAAACCTAACAACTGGTCAATTTGTCACCTAACTGCTGGTCAATTTATCTTATCACCTAACAACTGGTCAAATTGTCACCTAACGGCTGGTCAAATTGTCCCCTAACAACTGGTCAAATTGTCCCCTAACAACTGGTCTAATTGTCACCCAACAGCTGGTCAAATTGTCACCTAACAGCTGGTCAAATTAACCCCTAACAGCTGGTCAAATTGTCTCCTAACAGCTGGTCAAATTGTCACCTAACAGCTGGTCAAGTTGTCACCTAACAAATGTTCAAATTTTCACCTAACAACTGGTCAATTTATCTTATCACCTTACAACTGGTCTAATTGTCACCTATCAGCTGGTCAAGTTGTCATCTAACAGCTGGTCAAATTGTCACATAACAGCTGGTCAAATTGTCCCCTAACAGATGGTCAGTTTGTCATCTAACAACTGGTCAAATTGCCACCTAACAGCTGGTCAAATTGTCACCTAACAGCTGGTGAAGTTGTCACCTAACAACTGTTCAAATTGTCACCTAACAACTGGTCAAATTGTCCTTAAACAGCTGGTCAAATTGTCACCTAACAGCTGGTCAAGTTGTCACCTAACAACGGGTAAAATTGTCACCTAACAACTGGTCAATTTATCTTATCACCTAACAACTGGTCAAATTGTCGACTAACATCTGGTCAAATTGTCACCTAACAGCTGGTCAAGTTGTCACCTAACGGCTGGTCAAATAGTCACCTAACAGCTGGTCAAATTGTCCCCTAACAACTGGTCAAATTATCCCCTAAAAAGCTGGTCAAATTGTCCCCTAACAGCTGGTCAAATTGTCCCCTAAAAAGCTGATCAAATTGTCCCCTAACAGCTGGTCAATATGTCACCTAACAGCTGGTCAAGTTGTCACCTAACAGCTGGTCAAATTGTCATCTAACAGCTGGTCAAGTTGTCACCAAACAGCTGGTCAAATTGTCACTTAACAGCTGGTCAATTTATCTTATAACCTAACAGCTGGCCAAGTTGTCACCTGAAAGCTTGTCAAGTTGTCACCTAACCGCTGGTCAAATTGTCACCAAACAGCTGGTCAAATTGTCACTTAACAGCTGGTCAATTTATCTTATCACCTAACAGCTGGTTAAATTGTCCCCTAAAAAGCTGGTCAAATTGTCCCCTAACTGCTGGTCAAATTGTCCCCTAACAGCTCGTCAAACTTTCCCCTAACAGCTGGTCAAGTTGTCACCTAACAGCTGGTCAAATTGTCACCTAACAGCTGGCCAAATTGTCCCCTAACAGATGGTCAAATTGTCACCTAACAGCTGGTCAAATTGTCACCTAACAGCTGGTCAAATTGTCACCTAACAGCTGTTCAAATTGTCACCAAACAGCTGGTCAATTGTCACCTAATTGCTGGTCAAATTCTCCCCTAACAGCTGGTCAAATTGTCATCTAACAGCTGGTCCAAATGTCACCAAACAGCTGTTCAAGTTGTCACCTAACAGCTGGTCAAATTGTCTCCTAACAGCTGGTCAAATAGTCACCTAACAGCTGGTCAAATTGTCACCTAACAGCTGGTCAAATTGTCACCTAACAGCTGGTCAAATTGTCACCTAACAGCTGGTCAAATTATCCACTAACAGCTGGTCAAGTTGTCACCTAACAGCTGGTCAAATTGTCCCCTAACAGCTGGTCAAATAGTGACCTAACAGCTGGTCAAATTGTCACCTAACAGATGGTTAATTTATCTTATCACCTAACAGCTGGTCAAATAGTCACCTAACAGCTTGTCAAATTGTCACCTAAGAGCTGCTCAAATAATCTTGTCACCTAACAGCTTGTCAAATTGTCACCAAACAGCTGATCATATTGTCACGTAACAGCTGATCATATTGTCACGTAACAGCTGGTCAAATTTTCCCCTAACAGCTGGTCAAATTGTCCCCTAACAACTGGTCAAATTGTCCCCTAACAGCTGGTCAAACTTTCCCCTAACAGCTGGTCAAGTTGTCACCTAACAGCTGGTCAAATCTAACCTAACAGCTGGTCAAATTGTCCCCTAACAGATGGTCAAATTGACACCTAACAGCTGGTCAAATTGTCACTTAACAGCTGGTCAATTTATCTTATCACCTAACAGCTGGTCAAATTGTCCCCTAAAAAGCTGGTCAAATTGTCCCCTAACTGCTGGTCAAATTGTCCCCTAACAGCTCGTCAAACTTTCCCCTAACAGCTGGTCAAGTTGTCACATAACAGCTGGTCAAATGTCACCTAATAGCTAGTCAAATTGTCCCCTAATTGCTGGTCAAATTCTCCCCTAACAGCTTGTCAAATTGTCATCTAGGAGCTGGTCAAATTGTCACCAAACAGCTGTTCAAGTTGTCACCTAACAGCTGGTCAAATTGTCCCCTAACAGCTGGTCAAATTATCACCTAACAGCTTGTCAAATTGTCACCTAACAGCTGCTCAAATAATCTTGTCACATAACAGCTTGTCAAATTGTCACCTAACAGCTGGTCAAATTTTCCCCTAACAGCTGGTCAAATTGTCCCCTAAAAAGCTGGTCAAATTGTCCCCTAACAGCTGGTCAAATTGTCCCCTAACAGCTGGTCAAACTTTCCCCTAACAGCTGGTCAAGTTGTCACCTTACAGCTGGTCAAATTGTCCCCTAACAGATGGTCAAATTATCACCTAACAGCTGGTCAAATTGTCACCTAACAGCTGGTCAAACTTTCCTCTAACAGCTGGTGAATTTATCTTATCACCTAACAGCTGGTCAAATAGTCACCTAACAGCTGTTCAAATAATCTTGTCACCTAACAGCTTGTCAAATTGTCACCTAACAGCTGATCATATTGTCACGTATTAGATGGTCAAATTGTCCCCTAACAGCTGGTCAAATTTTCCCCTAACAGCTGGTCAAATTGTCCCCTAAAAAGCTGGTCAAATTGTCCCCTAACAGCTGGTCAAATTGTCCCCTAACAGCTGGTCAAACTTTCCCCTAACAGCTGGTCAAGTTGTCACCTTACAGCTGGTCAAATTGTCACCTAACAGCTGGTCAAATTATCCCCTAACAGCTAGTCAAATTATCATCTAACAGCTGGTCAAATTGTTACCAAACAGCTGTTCAAGTTGTCACCTAACAGCTGGTCAAATTGTCCCCTAACAGCTGGTCAAATAGTCACCTAACAACTGGTAAAATTGTCACCAAACAGCTGGTGAATTTATCTTATCACCTAACAGCTGGTCAAATAGTCACCTAACAGCTTGTCAAATTGTCACCTAACAGCTGTTCAAATAATCTTGTCACCTAACAGCTTGTCAAATTGTCACCTAACAGCTGATCATATTGTCACGTATTAGATGGTCAAATTGTCCCCTAACAGCTGGTCAAATTGTCCCCTAACAGCTGGTCAAACTTTCCCCTAACAGCTGGTCAAGTTGTCACCTAACAGCTGGTCAAACTTTCCTCTAACAGCTGGTCAAATTGTCACCTAACAACTGGTCAAATGTCACCTAACAGCTGGTCAAATTGTCCCCTAACAGATGGTCAAATTGTCACCTAACAGCTGGTCAAATTGTCATCTAACAGCTGGTCAAATTGTCACATAACGCTGGTCATTTTGTCACCTAACAGCAGGTCAAATTGTCACCTAACAGCTGGTCAAATTGTCATCTAACAGCTGGTAAAATTGTCACCTAACAGCTAGTCAAATTGTCACCTAACAGCTGGTCAAATTCTCCCCTAACAGCTGGTCAAATTCTCATCTAACAACTGGTCAAATTAACCCCGAACAGCTGGTCAAATTGTCACCTAACAGCTGGTCAAATCGTCACTTAACAACTGGTCAAATTGTCACCTAACAACTGGTCAAATTGTCACCCAACAGCTGGTCAAATTGTCACCTAACAGCTGGTCAAGTTGTCACCTAACAAATGTTCAAAATGTCACCCAATAACTGGTCAATTTATCTTATCACCTTACAACTGGTCTAATTGTCACCCAATAACTGGTCAATTTATCTTATCACCTTACAACTGGTCTAATTGTCACCTATCAGCTGGTCAAGTTGTCATCTAACAGCTGGTCAAATTGTCTCCTAAAAGCTGGTCAAATTGTCCCCTAACAGATGGTCAGTTAGTCATCTAACAACTGGTCAAATTGTCCCCTAACAGCTGGTCAAATTGTCCCCTAACAGCTGGTCAAACTTTCCCCTAACAGCTGGTCAAGTTGTCACCTAACAGCTGGTCAAATCTCACCTAACAGCTGGTCAAATTGTCCCCTAACAGATGGTCAAATTGTCACCTAACAGCTGGTCAAATTGTCATCTAACAGCTGGTCAAATTGTCACATAACGCTGGTCATTTTGTCAACTAACAGCATGTCAAATTGTCACCTAACAGCTGGTCAAATTGTCATCTAACAGCTGGTCAAATTGTCACCTAACAGCTAGTCAAATTGTCACCTAACAGCTGTTCAAATTCTCCCCTAACAGCTTGTCAAATTGTCATCTAACAGCTGGTCAAATCGTCACCAAACAGCTGTTCAAGTTGTCACCTAACAGCTGGTCAAATTGTCCCCTAACAGCTGGTCAAATAGTCACCTAACAGCTGGTCAAATTGTCACCTAACAGCTGGTCAATTTATCTTATCACCTAACAGCTGGTCAAATAGTCACCTAACAGCTTGTCAAATTGTCACCTGACAGCTGCTCAAATAATCGTTTCACCTAACAGCTTGTCAAATTGTTACCTAACAGCTGGTCAAATTGTCACCTAACAGCTGGTCAAATTGTCACCTAACAGCTGGTCAAATTTTCACCTAACAGCTGGTCAAACTCTCCCCTAACAGCTGGTCAAATTGTCATCTAACAGCTGGTCAAATCGTCACCAAACAGCTGTTCAAGTTTTCACCTAACAGCTGGTCAAATTGTCCCCTAACAGCTGGGAAAATAGTCACCTAACAGCTGGTAAAATTGTCACCTAACAGCTGGTCAATTTATCTTTTCACCTAACAGCTGGTCAAATAGTCACCTAACAGCTTGTCAAATTGTCATCTAACAGCTGCTCATATAATCTTGTCACCTAACAGCTTGTCAAATTGTCACCTAACAGCTGGTCATATTGTCACGTAACAGCTGGGCAATTTGTCCCCTAACAGCTGGTCAAATTTTCCTCTAACAGCTGGTCAAATTGTCCCCTAAAAAGCTGGTCAAATTGTCCCCTAACAGCTGGTTAAATTGTTCCCTAACAGCTGGTGAAACTTTCCCCTAACAGCTGGTCAAGTTGTCACCTAACAGCTGGTCAAATGTCACCTAACAGCTGGTCAAATTGTCCCCTAACAGATGGTCAAATTGTCACCTAACAGCTGGTCAAATTGTCACCTAACAGCTGGTCAAAATTTCACCTAACAGCTGGTCAAATTGTCACCTAACAGCTGGTCAAATTGTCACCTAACAGCTGGTCAAATTGTCACCTAACAGCTGGTCATGGTCAAATTGTCACCTAACAGCTGGTCAAATTGTCACCTAACAGCTGGTCAAATAGTCACCTAACAGCTGGTCAAATTGTCACCTAAGAGCTGGTCAATTTATCTTATCACCTAACAGCTGGTCAAATTATCCCCTAACAGCTGGTCAAATAGTCACCTAACAGCTTGTCAAATTGTCACCTGACAGCTGCTCAAATAATCTTGTCACCTAACAGCTTGTCAAATTGTCACCTAACAGCTGGTCATATTGTCACGTAACAACTGGTCATATTGTCACCTAACAGTTGGCTAGATATAGGCAATTTATCAAGTGGTGGGAATGGCTTATAACATTTTGATTGAGTTGCTTTCTTTGTACTTCTGATTTTTGTGGATAAAAAATATGTATTTGAGATAAGTTTAGAAGTCTTTCTTTACAGTAATTCTTTTATAATTGTAATAGAGCATTATCAACTAATTATTATATAGGGAGGCTTAACCGTGTGAGAATTTCAATATTTATGAATCATTTGACATTTTCTTCTCCAATTGTAGTTTTATTGGATTTTCAGGGTCAATTTCGTCTAATCAAATTCGCTATTGAAAATAAAGTTTGATTTTCTGAGCGCTTTATTCTTTTATTTCTTCTTCCATTTGAGTCTTTTAGATCTAGAAACACATTGATTATTTTCAATGATTTATTTCGTTGGAATCGTAAATTTAATTTTTTTTAAACTTATAATTTAAAAAAAATAATAAGATAGTGGATTTGGAAAACGGCAGGAAAGCATTTATTACAGCAGACGTCATTTTGATTTTATTCACACAATAAAATAATCCAGATACGATTCATGGATTATTACAACGGTTTATGTTATAGGGACTAAAGCCCCTCATCATGCATTAATGAAGCAGCAAGACGACTATATCTTTAGCATTATATAAACCAATATCGAACATGGAACAGAAACATAAATTAGGAAACAGGAAAAATCTACACCTTGAAAAATTCTCTGAATCCCTACATCGTACCACGTGACTTAAGTTCCAAAAAATGAGTCACTTTTTTTTCTTCCAAAAACTGGGACGCGTTGAGATATCTTTATAGAACGAATTCAAGGCGCACACGACAACTGAGTGAAGGCAGGTTATGGTAACACGAAGATATTGCAGTTGTTTCATCAATGACATTTGTTGCACTGACATCCTGTTTTAGTTATTGCCTTCTTATCAGACGTCTTAGCAATCAGATTTGTAAAACAAAACACGCGCTTTTTATCAGCGGTTCTTAAGACCTGTATGAAGTTTATCAATTATTGAACTGATTGGGTCAAAATATGGGTGAAAATGCAATCAGGCTTATCTTATATAATAAAAGGCAGTTGTCTGTGCGCTCCTCGATAGTAATTGGTCCCTCAAGCTTCTTCATACTCCTACAGCCAATCACCAGCGGAGAAAAAATAAACCTCATTTACATATTCAACAAATTTGCGCGGACGTTCAAAAAGAAATATTTTTGGTGCAGTATTTTGGTCATCACTCAGTGAGTACTGTGTTCCCATCTTGAAGTGTGTCACTCCTGCTAATCACTATTGTTACTCCTAGACAACATGCCACCGAAACGACGGCGGAAGGTCCTTGGACGGGCTTCGTTGCTCGTAAATGAATAATTACATGTTATTCCAAAGAGGGTATGTATCGGCATGTCAAGATGTCACAGAACAACGTTCGTTTTCAGACCCATACTAACCCTTTTTGAATAATATAAATTATAAATTGAACTGAGGGGGGGGGGTCAGCCATTACAAGGTAGATGTATCATGTGGTAATATACGTTAGCCTTTAAGAGATTTCAAAACTTTCGTATCAACTTGTTCCTTAAAACTCATTTTAGTTTGTAAGGGACAACACACAAAAAATACACAGCTTTAAACAGAATGATGCCATATAAGACAGATTTAGAAACTTTGTAAGATAAATAAAACATTTTCTGTCTCATAAAACCGAATTGTTTTATACACCAGGATACTAAAATAAAATTTAGTGCCTTTATATTTGTATTTATAATTGCAATTATTTGACTTTATGCCAGGTATAAAAACATAACGTTTCCTCGATAACGTCATTTGTTGCCTTCAGAACTCTTCTCAGAATGTTTCTTATAGCAGTTTACTTGTTGGTAACCTTGGCGTGGTCTTCTTGGGCTCAGAATCCTGTACTAGTCTGTCAACCTCCAGTCTATCAGGCAAACTACACAAATCTATTGACTGGGGTAAGTGCTAATTTACAGTAATCTATTGACTGGAATATGTACTAAACTACACAAATCTTTTGACTGGAATATGTACTAAACTACACAAATCTATTGACTGGCCTAAGTAGAAAATAAAAAAGTTTTTAATATCGCAGACATCCAAGGGATTTAGTTAAATAAGTATTCGTTTGATTGTTGCTCTCTGCCCTTTATGTGAATTATGAGCGCGAGCACGCACGCACGCATGCACGCACGCATGCACGCACGCACGCACGCATGCACGCACGCACGCACGCACGCAGGCAGGCACGCAGGCAGGCAGGCAGGCACGCACGCACGCACACACGCACGCACGCACACACGCACGCATGCACGCACGCAGGCAGGCACGCACGCACACACGCACGCAAGCACACACGCATGCACGCACCCACGCACGCACACACGCACGCACGCAGGCAGGCAGGCAGGCAGGCACGCAGGCAGGCACGCACGCAGGCTGGCAGGCAGGCAGGCACGCATGCACGCACGCACGCACGCATGCACGCACACACACACGCACGCACGCATGCACGCACACACGCACGCACGCAGGCAGGCAGGCACGCAGGCAGGCAGCAGGCAGGCACGCAGGCAGGCAGGCAGGCACGCACGCACGCACACACACACACACACACAAACACACACACACACAAACAAACAAACACACACACCACACACACAAACACAATAATTTAATACAGGTATTTTATTAGGGATCGATAAAAGTCCTATATTTTGTGTCATATTTAATAATTATATTGTTGATAGTCACTAAGATTTAAAGGCGCGGCATTTGTTTTTAAAAAAATTTATTGGGTGCCGTTAGCACAATCTGGAAGTTCAAATTTAGGCTCCAACTTAAGGTCTGACCTATGCTATAATAAATTCTTGCCAAATTTCAACCAAAGCTCTTATCATATTACCAAAAAAAGGTTTTAATTGAATTGGTAACGTTTGTGTTTTTACAAAGACCAGTGGCGACACTACGGGGTGCGGTGGGGTCGGGCCGCCCTGGGTGACACTAACCCTAGTGACGCCTCTGATAACGACGCCGTAATGTCAATATTCCTTATGACGCTGGCTACGTTGCTGTGGACTTCAACAAAGATCTCATCGCTGAGATATCAACAAAGACTGGTGTCCGGTTGTTGCTGGACTTCAAGAATGTAAGTAAGCTGATCCAGTACAAAGCTACACAATGTCGGCCTGAACACAGATATTCGGGTATTATTTATTGTAATCACTCTATGTTATATACTTTCTGTAGGAATTAGTTCTCATTTAGTTCGGTAATTTGGAAGTGACATTTGTTAAATGACATACTCGTATGTCAGTTTATTTTACCAAGTTATCTTTCAAATTTCAAACACAGCTTTAAAGCCTATAGCTGATGGATAATTGAAATTTTTTATGTTCTTTGTAAAACCTATCTATCCAATCTTTCCGACAAATTTTACATTTTAAAATTTTAAGAGAACATTTTAAACTGGCGTCAAAATAAAATAGTATGAGACAAGTGGATGTGACGAGTTGTGGCTGTGATAAATGTGGATTAAACGTGATGGTAGCCTCCCTTCTTTGATCTTTGTTTTCGTTAACTTTCTAATAGTTCCTATTAAACTTACCTTACTCAATGTTCCCTCTAAGGTTCCTTGGTCCAAATGCTATGATAAAAAAACAACTTGTGTACAGAATAGCATAGAGTCTATTTTTTCTGTGTGTTCATGGTTTCACCAAATTTGCTGCGCGGCATCGGCCAGATATCTGAGCGGCCGTGCAGCTGCACATCTTATCGGGAACATTGTTAACTCAGCTATAACTTTTTAAAATTCTTGCTCCTACATAAGCCAGATGATCACTTTCTCTACTTGCTTATTATCTAGATTTAAAACATGAGAGTCCATGAATGTTCTTGAGTTTCCACCTCTGTCTAACTGTGACCAACTATCTCCGTCAACAGCTGAGGTCCCACGAGATCACCTCTAACGTAAGTTGGCGGGCCAGCAGACTTCAGCCCTGCAAGGTACAGACGAGATGCCTCCCACGTAAGTCATCAGCTCGGCATGGACACGTTCGTAAACGTGTGATTCAATGCAATAACCTTGAACTTGTTATGGAGGCTTGGCCATCGGGTAACATGGGGCATGGCACTCACTCGATTGCGTCCTCTTAAATACACGTGTGTGTGCATGATTTCTAAAAGTAAGCTGTAAGTAATTGATAATTTTTATTATGAGGTTAAAGTCGATCTCACTCTACATATAAACATTACCCGTCTGGAATGAATGATATACTCTGACATTGCGCTTGCCGGTGGTATAGGAGAAACTTGTCCCACAATAATATTGTTATTTCAAGTCTAAACAGTCTCAAAACATTGAAATGTCCAGTCTGTTAATTCAGTGCATCAACTCTTGCGCTAATATGTAACATTGAGTCCTCGTCCCACAGTGTCATTCTTTGACGTCAACTTTGAAATTTCAAATTTACGAAATTTCACTCTCTTAAAAAACATTCTGAAGTATTTCTCATATCATATTTGGCTTTTATTTCCATTAATAAATTGGACTTCCCATGAAGCCAAGTTTGTCCCCCATCAACCCGACCTAGCAGCAAACAATCGATATATTTATTTCCTTTCATTTTGTCTTCATCCTGTTAATAACACTGACTAGTTATTTCATCAGGAGAAAACTCAGCCAGCATAGACCAACCATTTGTATCAAGGTGTCTGCCAAAATAGGTCACATTTAATTCAAACGTTTAATTTATTACACATTTCTTGTTTAATTTCATTGAGCCCTTGAATTACTGACTTGATACAACATTTTCAGTTTCTCTAAACTATTTGATTTGATAGGAACAATAACGTAAGATTTACTCAATGTCCATCAGAATTGATAGACAGCAGAAATGACTCCAGGTTCATTTTTTTTTTGGTACAGCATGAATAACTCAAATGTTCATTGGGGTTGGTAGTGGTACAGTTTATAAAAAATAAGTTTCACAGTTAAAAAAATTCTACACATATTTCTGTCCTTAATCTCGCCAGCTTTTGCCAAGCTGGTCACTAACCTCACTGGCTACTTCGGCAACACCCTAGTGACCAATGGTGGGATTAATTTCCAAACCTGGGAGATTCCCACTGAGTTTGACGTCATCTACAGGTCATCGTTCACTGGTTCACCATTCTGGCCAATAATGCGTCAGGAGTTAGGTAATACACTGCCCCGCGATTTTTTTACTTTAACTGATGTTAATTTGTGTGATATTTAATAACACTGCATAATAATTTCTGAACCAAAGAAAGATTTACTTAACCCTTCAAAAAGCTGTCTATAAAAAAAGTAAAAACAACAATTACAAATCCATCATTGGCCGCTGGTATCTTTTAAATCTAATGTATGCAGTAAACCACTAGCCAATAATCTAATTTATCAAAGGTCTTCCACTAAGCAATATTATAATATATCCACCATGCCACTAGCCAGTCACGTTACCTAAGCGAGGAGAACAATTTCAACACTATAGACTCTTTTCTTGTGATTTGTTACTAACAACAACATTCCTAGTAACACATTTCTAAGACATCTTATCAACGATACATTACGAAAATGCCACAATCTTTATAATGATTTGTGTGTATTCTGCTGCCAGTACAAAATGTTGATCGCCACCTATCATTCCCACAGGTTACCATGGCACCAACAGTATCTATCTGTTCGCCAATGCCAGGGCCGCCATAACCAACGTCAGGGTGTTTGACATCCCAGTGGCCTGTGCTGGGGTCTTCAACTCTACCACCGTCTTAACCAAGTAACGGGGAGTTTCTTACCCACAGATGACCTTGATCAGCCGATGACCTTCGACAACAGATGACCGTTGACAACAGATGACCTTTAACAATAGATGACCTTTGACAATAGATGACCTTTGACAACAGGTGACTTAATCAACGACTGACCTGATACCAACAGATTATCAATAATAAAAAAAAATTGTCATAACCTAGTACATATAATTTACCAGCGAACGGCATACGACAAGTGCATGACCTGAAATCTTAATTGTAGATATTCGAACATCGTAATACCCTCTCATCTTAAACACGCACCTTAAAATACAAAAAAAAAAAAAATTGAATACATTTAACTTTACCTTATTCCATGGACCGATTATTTAAAATATAAATGAGTAATTAATTACATCTTATAATGCTTCATGTCTTTCGTGTGTATATTTAAATCATCTTCCATCAGCAAATATGTTCACAATGTTCTCTTGTTGTCACCACGAGCTATAAACACAAAGTTGTAAGAAGATTTATCCAACTATTATAAGCATCTGCTTTCATCAGCTTTTGTTATAAACGGATGCCAATAAGTTCTATTATCAAGTGTTGCCATCAGGCGTTGTCTTAAAGTGATGTCATTAAATGTTCTCATCAATTGTTGATACAAAAAGTGTTCACTGCTTTGTTTTTTTAAACTGTACCAACTGTGCCAGTTTTTGTTAAACTGTAACAACTGTGCCAGTTTTTGTTAAACTGTACCAACTGTGCCAGTTTTTGTATATTAGGTCTTTAAATAAAACAACAAATTTTGATAGAAGTTGATGAATGGTATGTCCTAATATCCAGTGTTTGGCCAATGAGAGGTCATAGCATCCAATAAATGATAGGCCAATGGGACGTCTTACGATCAATAACATGTTTGAACAATGGGATTTCTAGAATCCATTAAATTATTGACCAATAGGTTAACTGTTTTCAAAGCTTGAAAGGCAACTGCCAGCCAACCAGATCTGTGAGTACTGGGGTCTGTTATGATGGCGTCATCATTTTGGTTGGTGGTACTGGGTCCTGATATGATGACGTCATCACTTTGGTTGTGTTACTGGGTTCTGTTATGATGGCGTCATCACTTTGGTTGGTGTTACTGGGTTTTGTTTTGATGGCGTCATCACTTTGGTTGGTGTTACTAAGTTCTGTTATGATGGCGTCATCACCGTGGTTGGTGTTGATCATTGGCTTTGATATTTTGATTTTTGATATTGTTAAAGAAACTGCAACAATTGCGTTGGAAAAGCAACAACGGGCTTTTAGAAAATTAAATATAAATATTAACAAATTGAAATACTGTTGTATTACGGAGCTATTTTAGTTAATAGAGGTTCAATAACGTAAAAGATACGTTTTATCACTTATTTATTAACATAAGAAAATTTTTTGAAAAAGTTACTTCCTTGACGAAATAAACTGCAAACACCTTCAACAAGTAGATCTACAATGCAATTATAAGAATCTAAAACATTTTAGTGAAAATCGTGTTTTTGTAAGAAAAAGTCGAAGAGACACAAACGTCACAGTGAACTAAAAATGTAACACCACATCTTGAATGTATAGGTTCGAGAGTATGTAAGCTAATCTGTAACATTTCAAAGAATTGGCACCGGAAGTCATGTTCTTCCTCCAAGTTTTGATCGTCATATAAAAATAATGCTAAATGGATATCCAAAAAGATAAAAACATGGGGTCGATGGGGCCAGGGAATAATTTTTGTAATCCGTTCATGCTAAACATTGTATTTATTAAATTAAAGCCACTGATACAGAGGCTTAGCTAGGATATTTAGCCTCAAAGGAAAAAACAACAACAAAATTGCCTCTTCCACGTCAAAATAATATCTTACCTGTGTTAACATAATATACTATGACGTTGTTAGCCTTATATTGGCACCCCACTGTACCCAGGCTCGCGGGGGAATCATTGACCCCCTCCCCCTGCTCTGCATTGATAACAAGCAGTCATTATTTATCAGGATCATTTGGGATCATCCAATTGTAGACGTTTGTAGAGTTCAAGTGGAAACAAATATTTTAACAACCCCACATGTTTAGTCTAACATTTTTTAACAGTTCAGTTGGTTTATCTCTTGAATTTGTTCTGTCTTAATTTGTTTTCTATCTGGGAGCTGCTCTTTTACCGTCGCTATTTGAAAATATTTATATTTAGCTATTTTTTCTTGACTTGACTGTGATTTATTTATTATCAACATTATCCACTGGCCACTGGTAGTTTACTGTTTACATAATATGGTAACATGTTCTCATTTTTATCTTCAAGTCAAAGTATTTAGCCATCAACTAACCAACCATTCGGAAATTGGAACACGGCTAAACAAAATGTATAACAGATGACGCCTATTTCATTTTATTTACGAAACAAGACAATCTCAAATGGGATTCATAGAACACCAGAGCACACTGAAGACTCTTCTCATGTAAAAAGTAAATTATGAATTAGGGTATATATACACATATATGGGCTTCGGACATTAACGATATTATGTCAATATAAATAATTAATATTATACTTAACTTGAATTAAATTGAAAAATGAACCTGTGTGGAATTGTCAGTAAAATTGAAAAAAAACAAACAAACGTGTTTTTGTGCCCCACCCCCGGGGGAAAATCCCTAGAGACGCCCGTGCTCATATGTATTGGACGAGATCTGAATGTACTTACACTAACAACAAATTGCCTTGAAACAATCTGAACAGTTGATAAATAAAACGTAAATCTGAGCGGGTAAACATGAAATGACGAAAGTTGCCCAAATCCAATTTTGTTAGACGTGGCCAGGCTAGGAAATGCGTTGTACGTTGTACGTGTTTTTGTTTAATAGCGGGAACAGGTTGTGATATCGCGCGAGGCAACAAAACCAACACGCAGACGATACGTTTGTGGGGTCATAGACGAGACACAAAGAGATCCGATCTGTTTTTGTCAACATCACTAGCGACAATGACATCCTGTTGACCGTTTTCGGGATCGTCTTGTTATCAAAGGGTAGTTTGTACTTGAGTCATCCGGCGCTTTTAATAAGTGGTTCTTAAAGCGATGTTTAATAGTGAATGCGATGCCCATTATTATTATTATTATTATTATTATTATTATTATTATTATTATTATTAGCCTATTATTATTATTATTATGATATTTATTATTATTTTTATTATTTTGTTGTTATTGTTGACTATTTCAAGGTTGATGTAATAATTGTCAAGTGGAAATAATAATAAAAATGGCGTATAATGACGTATCTGTACAGACCTGGTTGCCATGACTACTGACTATTGTTAAGATCAATCTTATTCAGTGTTTGGTAAATAAAAATGTCTAGTAAAAAAGGAATACTTCACAGAGTTTACGAAATACATTAATTAATCACTTAATAACATACAATTCACAGACCATAGTTTAAGTCTTCACAAAAAAAGTAGTAAAACAATTATTTTATGACACAGTTTTATCATTCAAAATAATATTAATAATAATAGTATAATAGTAATAATAATAAATGATAATAATAGTAGTAGTAATAATAATAATAATAATAATAATAATAATAATA
>MUZC01004765.1:59780-72940 GCA_002072015.1 Radix auricularia
ATCAAATATATATAATTCTCAATGTAACGTCCGTCACACTACTATTTTTAGATAGCTGCGCACCAAAAATACTCAACAAAAATATATAAGTTGCAATTTATGTCCCGATGACGCTACTAATTTTAGAAACCAGCGCACCAAAAATGATTAAAATTGTTACTGGAAATAAATGAATAAGACTAAAAATTATAAAATAAATTAGATTTATGACGTCATTAAACTGAAAATTTCATAAAATGCCCATAGCTTACATATTGATTTTTTTCTGATGAACATATGTTCAAAATTAAGATATTTAAGCTGAAATATATTGATTTTTAAAACTTCCGTCATTTATGACGGGTGTATACCCTAGTATTATAATAAAAACTTAAAAAAAATAATAATCTGTAAACTGTCGGGATTCACAAAATTGTACAGAGCTGATTAGGATTCAATCAGATGTATAAAGTAATACAGAGGGCCACATAATGTTAACAATGTTTACCTTAAAATGACACCATAGTTTGAGAAGCTTTGCTCTTTTTGACATGGAAAAAACGAGCGTGAAAATATCATCGCCTTGCCTTATAAACCAGGATACGATGAGTACAATTAAATTCACGTACCCTCAAGTGTTTTTAACCAAATATTGATTCCGTCTACCGCTACTATATAAACACGTAGCTAGGCCCAAGTCCTCAATACCATAATATCACGAGTTCAGTAAGCTACTGAAAATGTCAGCGAGTATAGTTTACGTGTTGGTAGTTTTGATATCGTCCGTCTTGTGCCAGGACCCTGAACTGGTCTGTCAGCCAGCGGTCTACCAGGCAAACTACACAAATCTTCTGACAGGGGTAAGTAATCGGTAATGAACTACATTACTCCATTAACGGGTTTAAGTTTTAAAAAAGACAAACTTAAGACAGGCGTTAATAATGAACAAAACAAATCTTTTCACGGGCTAAGTTAAAAACTACATGGTGGTCGGACACTTCGACCCCGGACGATACGACCCCAGGACGTTTTGACCCAGGTCGGTTCGATCATGAACGGTT
Organism: Radix auricularia; assembly: GCA_002072015.1. Classification (NCBI taxonomy): domain Eukaryota; kingdom Metazoa; phylum Mollusca; class Gastropoda; family Lymnaeidae; genus Radix; species Radix auricularia. The sequence goes on from MUZC01004765.1 coordinate 60,821, forward strand.
CGATCCCGGACGATTCGACCCCCGGCGATTCGACCCCGGAAGTTCGACCACAGGACGTTTCGACACAGGGTGTTTCGTCCCGGACGTTTCGACCCCGTTTTTAGATATACTTTTTAAAATTAAGTTTTTGTATAAAAATAATTCACCATAATATTATTATGCATTAAAAATTAAATACTGTTTGTGTGGATGGGGGCTAGGTTGCATTGTATAACGGCCGTGACGGCGAAGTTATGCGGCGTTTCGAACGGGTACCCGGGTGCTCGTTCAAAATATGTATGGGTACACGCGCCGCTTTTTTCAACACTTATACATCTCTAGCAAAGATATCACAATTTAAAAAAAAAAATTATAAGATTCCACATGTGGAAGATACTTAAACTAATAATGTCTGGCTTTTCGCAACGTCATATTGAAAGGGACATTTTAACAATTAATTAATATCAAATACTAATATGATTTTCAAGTCATAGAAGATGGAAGAGATATTTACTGGGGTTAATAATAAACATGTTATGTATAACTTTAGGCTAATCTGGGCGTTCTATCATGAGTTCGAACCTAAGATTAAAAACAAGTTCCAACCATAGGTCCATTCGAAGTTCTGATTGTGTTTTAACCACACCTTAACATTATTATTTGCTAGGACGCTGGCTACATTGCTGTGGACTATACCAAAGAACTTCTTAGTGAGATATCAACAAAGACTGGTGTCCGGTTAGTGCTGGACTTTAAAAATGTAAGTAAGCTGACCCACCAGCTCACTTCTATATTAGAGAATAACACCCCACACGTTCAGTTATTTTTCTCATGTAATCATTCTATTCTTCACACTTTCATACAAATTAAAATATTTCACATTTGTTTAAATACACGAAATTCTTTGAAACTGTTTAGAAACTACAGTATTCCTTTTTAAACTATGATATTAAGTGGCAGTTATCTCACAAAGATAATACAGTATAGTACACATATGGCAAACAGTCAAGACCCCATCATGTCTCCACCAGCGAGAAGAAAGAAATAAGAAGCCTGTTTCAAACTCAAACTTTAAGTGTTTAGGAAGAGGCGGTGGCTGGTGGTCTTACACAACGATATTAGACCATGCAATTCTAGGACGAAGATACTAGAATGTCAAATCCGAGATTTAAGCTAACAAGTTAAATCCTAGGATTAAGAATATAGACAAATATCTCCTAAAGTTTATAAATTCTTACAACTGGCCATTATTGTAACCGATCAATTACAAATTTGTTTTTTTATCGGGTTATAGATTACTTCACAAATTCACCACATAAATTATTTACTTGAGCTTCCACCTATGTATTGTTGTCAATTCTTTCATCTGACAGCTGAGAACGCACGAGATCGTGTCCAATGTCAGCTGCAGGACCAGCAAACTTCAACCCTGTAAGATACTGACCAAATGCCTACCACGTAAGTCACCAGCTCTATATGTACGCTAACAGGTAAACTTTAAACTATAATCTACTTCAACTTGCTCCTAAGTTAAACTCCTACAAAACTGACTTGAATCCAAATACCTGGTCCAGGTGATAATTGCCTTGATCAGGTAACGCCAATCTCAAGCTACACATGGTCGTACCTCGTCTCAAAGTTTGGATCCACCTCCACATTGCACTGGCTGGTGGTATACAAGATACATTGAGTTTGTTGGTCTTATTTCACGTCCCACTCAACGTTAAATCATCTACTGTGTTATTACATCATACACTTTCAATTGATAAATTCTCATTCCTAAACCTTACTCGAGAAAAGTTGTGTCAATTCTTTAACGCTATCACATAGCAGAAAAACTAGAGCTTTTACCATAGAATATGGTTGACTTAAAAAAAAAATTAGGGCTCGATTAATCTTTAAAAATTTTTAACGATGAAATTATTTTTTAACGATTAATCGAGTCATCACTTACAAATTATTGGAAGTCAAGAAGAAGAAAAAATAGTGGCTGATAAGTTTGCCTACCATGGTTCTAACACTTCACCTACTTATCAAACCAAATGAAAAGCGTATTAAGCTAATGGCATTAATGGAATCAGACTCAGAGACAGAAAATGACGACAGGTCTTTTGATGAAGTACTGCGTTACTAAAGGAAGATTAAAATTCCTGAATCCCTTAACCCTCTACAATGGTGGAAAATTAATGAACACCGATATCTTGTAATGTCATTCCTTGCCAAGACCGTTTTGTGCATACCAGTTACCTCATTTCCCTGTGAATGATTCTTCAGCTCAGCTGGTTATGTTGTCAATTAGACCCGCTCATCACTTGAACCAAATTATGTCAACACACTTGTCTTTTATCGTAGTTGGTTAAAAGATGATATATAATGGAGACATTTCAGTGTTATTTAGATTTCCTACAAGAACGTTTAATAATTGTTACTTATGAAATCATACATTTTAATGTTTGGCTGTAATCGAAATTATTGATTAATTATTCGTTAATTTTTCAATAGTTAACGATTAAATTTCAATTAATCGTTAACAGCCCTTAAAATACTTCTTTTTTTTTTTTTTTTTGACAATTTGACGGAATCGCCATGAGACAAAAGCTTAGCCCTAACATTGTCGCTTACAAAATTCAATCCTGTATTCCCTTTAACATGTTGGGAAAGATTAATAAACTCTGGATTGTAATGTATCAAAGAGATAACATTCCATCCCCGAAGGTCCCAACTCAACACAAATAACACAAACTCATCAATACACGTACAGATGACAAACTCATCAATACACGTACAGCTGATAAACTCATCAATACACGTACAGTTGACAAACTCATCAATACACGTACAGTTGACAAACTCATCAATACACGTACAGTTGACAAACTCATAAATACAACTACAGTTGACAAACTCATCTATACACGTACAATAATCAATTTCTAGTTTCTTGGTGACAGGGAACTGAACTAGACACTCGCACAGTTTACCCCTCTAATTCCAACATGTATGTTCCCTTGTCTATTTTTGATCGAGCAATTGAGCGCCTTATCTCTATCATTTTAATTAATATTTTCGCCGCTTTCGAATTTGTGCCGCGATTTTTGTGAACCAGAGAAGAAAATAGGCCCAAAGTTCATTATGTGTTTATACCGCACAGCGTTTGAAGACACAATGTTCGGAATTTGAAAGAATTTTAGTGAAGTATTAAAAACTATTTCCACTCTTTTCAGCCTATGCCAAGCTGGTCACTAACCTCTCTGGCTTCCTTGGCAACAACGTGGTGACCAATGGTGGAATTTATTTCCAGACCTGGGAGATTCCCACCGAGTTCGACGTCATCTACAGGTCATCGTTCTCTGTCCAGTCTGGTCAGCCGTTCTGGCCAACAATGCGTCAAGAAATAAGTAACTAATAACCCATTCGTACTTTAGAATTTATTGCCTGTTTTGAATTTTGAATTGAAATTTGATTTTAAGCGACATGATGCACAGAAAAGACTAAACAATAACTAAGAGAACTATAACAAATGTCTAAAAAATGTTTTTTATAAAATCAAAACTATGCGATATTTCTCTTCAAATCCCATATAATGCCGTATGCTACTATTTAATTATTGACAGGAATAATTAAGTTATTAATAAATCATTTTATTTAGTTATTAAAAATGGGATCATAGTTCAAATAGATTTTTATTAACCAAGGACCATCGCAAAAATGTCACATTTTACCAAAGACCATCACAAAAGTGTCACATTTTACCAAGGACCATCACAAAAGTTTCACATTTTAGACTTGTATCTGTGCCAGCAGAATGTTGACCGTGTTTTGTCTTCCCGACAGGTTACCATGGCACCAACAGCATCTATCTGTTCACCAATCCCAAGACAGTCATAGCAGACTTGAAGGCTTTTGACATCCCCCTGGCTTGTGCTGGACTTTTTAACATGTCCTCGGTATTAACAAAGTAATGGGGGTTTACGAACTACAATAACCCTCGACCGCGATGACCTATGATTTGCAGATTAACAATTATCATGACGACGTCTTTTAGAACATTATATTTAAACCCTATTTTTAAAACGCCCGTGATATAAAACAAAGTTGTCGTAATTCACTTCATGTTATTACATTTTAAGGATCCTATTTTTGCGCCTGTATATTTATTTCACTGTCTTTGGTGTTCTAATGAAATGATGTCATCTATTAGATTATAAAAAAAAATCATGTCATTTGATATTTTGGCCTTTTGCTTTCAACTCGAGCTGTAGGGAAACTGAGGACAAACACTATAGTCAGAGGCAATTATGTTCTTTGTGGGTTCTAGTCAACAGATTCTATGTACACCCATTGTTTCTTTGCTAGTGTACTTATGGCATCATATGTGGCCATACACATATGTCATTTTGTGTGGACATAGTTTAATGTCATCATATGTGGCCATACACGTACATCATTAGGTGTGGCCATAAACGTATGTCATCATATGTGGATATACGCGCTTGCCATTATATGTGGCCATACACTTATGTCGTATATGTCGATACCAGTATGTCATTATGTGTGACCATAAACTAATGTCATAAACCAATGTCATCAAATGCTATAAACAGATGTCAGTGACAGCTGACCAAACATGATATTAAACTTTAAACCATGAAAAGATGGGAGATAACTCAGGCGTCCTAGCATTCAACTCCTGGCAGTAGTTTATCCAACTCCTGGCAGTAGTTTATCCAACTCCTGGCAGTAGTTTATCCAACTCCTGGCAGTAGTTTATCTGGCAGTAGTTTATCCAACTCCTGGCAGTAGTTTATCCAACTCCTGGCAGTAGTTTATCCAACTCCTGGCAGTAGTTTTATGCGCAGATCTCTTCTTGTAAAAATAACACATCTTAAAATTAGTTCAAGGATTGACCGATGAATTTATTCTTTGATTTTATACGTGTGGATATCATACTGCCAGAAAGATTGGACGTGTCTATTAACTTAGAATAAACTGTCATCATAGTTTACGGGTTGGTGTTGTTCCAATCATTGTCATTGTATATGGTGTTCATGTTGAACACAGTCACACTTGTTGTTTGGTGCTGAATTTTAAGATATTTAAATGTTAATTTTAAAAACATATTGTGAATGTTTGCATCAATTTAAGCAACTCATGTGTAAAAAAACATTATATTGTTAAGTAAAACAATTCCCTGTTTGCGTTTATCTTTTTAAATATTTTTTTTTTCATTTACAAAATTTTATATCCTACCTGTTAAATTAAAAAAAAATTCTTAAACAATTATTATATCTGTAAAAAAACACTTATAATATAACAAACAAACTAGAAGTCAGTAATTATAAATCCAATTATTTATTGAAAGTTCAGTATTTTTAGGAAATCAAAAGTCGTATAGACGGCAAATGTCAAAGGTACCCATATATAGATATAAATATATGTTTGTTTGTTTGTACAAACTGTTGAGGGGGTGGGCTGCAGCAGGTCAGTTTCGCCTGTTATTCCTTATGTTCCACAAGAGACTGCTAAAAGTGATCACCTTAAGATAAGGCATGGGGTCAGAAGGTCAACTGAGTAAGATCGTCATCCCTTCATGCAAATCAAATTATATTTAAAGTCAGTGTCAACAATGATGTGCAGACCCTAACTCAGAGGTCATTAGAAAAAAAAACCAGCCATGGATTGGTGTGACTTAAACAAAGGGAGAATACTTCAATAATTTTTATTTAGCAAAAGATAACATTTCAAGACAAGTGTTTAAAAGTATACTTAAGCTTCCAGCGGTTCTCATTTTGTAGTGGTCATTATGTAAAAATACTTAAATTTTTTCCAGTTTCAAATTCTGGACACAATCAAAATTAAATGCACCTATTTATTTTCTTCGGTTTCATCAGTAATCTGTTTGAATGTAATTAATTAAAATAAATCACCACCTTACCATCCACCATGTGAAATACTTTAGTTTATAAAATCATTTTGAACAAATGATATAAAAAAGCCATGAACAGAACCTTATATGTATTAGACACAACAGAGACATATAGAAAGCAAATACAGTACCTTGTATAAGACAAAACATCGAAAGCTCATAGGCATACACAGATTACAACACAAATTTCTGTGCAGCGCCCCAGCACTTTCTGCTGTCTGGACATACAAGTAAAAACATTTAAAAAAAAAAAAAATATATATATCAGTTGCCACAATATTTTATAATATATAGAGTGACCTCCCTTGAATTACATGAGTTCAAAAATCAGAAGTTGCTTTTAAACTTTGTATCTGACATAGATAAGAAATGTCACTGTTTGTGTCAAATACTAAAATGCAATAAGTTCACAAGCATTAATATAGAGGAGTTATATATTCTTGACAAACAGACCACATTTTAATGTCTTGTAATAATATACCCAGTTGAGGTTTACACTTTTTACTTTTCAAGAGGTTAAACAAAACAAAACAAAAAATAAAAGAAATAGATTTTTAAAAATTAAATTAAAACAAACTTAAAAGGACTTATAATATAGAAGCAACTATACGTAGAACATGGTCACTAGGAAACATTCTGGAACAATATATGTACATCATCACATCAATATTTTTTGTTGTAGTCATATGTCTTTCAGGCAGAGAAGAAAATCTTTCCGCCTATTGGTTGGTTTCTACAGATATTTAGTTTAAAAAATAGCAAAGTCTCCGTTGGGATTTGAATATAATTTTAAAATACAAGTCAAAAGGTTATAGAGCCAAATGTTCAGACCAAACAAATTAAGTTTATCAATACTATTGATCCAACATGATTGAATGAACCAATTATTTTGTTGCTCACAATGGGGGCACGTTGCTGATGCGTGTCACCTGTCATCAGTGTGGTTGTTGTCAGTGTCAGAGATTCAACTTGACACGACCTCCCGTGTATCGATTTGGCTTTAAGATTATTAGGTCACGAGTCACTGAGACAAGGATACGTGGAGTGCAAGGACAGAGCTGGATAACTTGTATCCGTTTAAACGGAGGAGGATAACTTTATCCCTGAATTGGCTGGGGACAAATTATTCCGTTTAAAATCCTGGGAACAATTTTAATGCATTTTATTAAAAACAAACTTGGGCATGAATTTAGAAAAGAAGCAAGCAAGATAAATTTTTGGAAATGACGTAATGCAAGTTAGTGGCGTCTACAGGTGATGACTGGAACAGGCGAGTTGTGCACTACGTAATCACTAACGCTGCCTAGGAACGCCCTCTTTAGCTTGCTTAATCCCCTAGTTCCGGTAACAATCATGGTGGCGCCCTCTTCATTCGCTGCTTTCACGATTGCCTCCCCAGGTTTACCTTTACCTTTACGTATTTTTCCTTCAATCTGAAAATTATGTATAAGAAAAAAATAATACGATTCTTAATCATTCAATATTCTTTTCACGCTATCTGAGCCAAAAGACATCATTTACATCCAAATCCTTAACTTCTAGTTGCTTAATCTTCATACATAACATCTTTCAAGCAATTGACTACATTCAACTCATTAATTTTATTTAACTCCCGTTTCATACCCCCGCATAATGTATTTCCTATGAACCAATGACAACAGCCATGTTACTAATCATGTTGTAAACAAAGCAATGAATCTTTAATAACATTCATGTGATTATAAACATCGATATAAGTATTGATGTAGAAATAAACATTATCCTGATATTATGTAGATATAAACTTATATTTAAATATTGATCTAAAAGAAATATCAACCCTAATATTGAGTTAAATACAAACACCCATCCGAATATTGATGTAAATATAAGTATTCATGCTAATAATGATGTAAATATAAATATCAACCTTAACATTGATGTAGATATACAAATCCATCATAATAATTTATGTAACTATAGAATTAATCTATTCAACAATAATGGACTGATCAATGTCATCCTACTTCACCTATTGCTTTAACCCCCTACCCCTTTACTCCAATTTACCCAATGAACCCATCTTACTCCAATAGTCAATATTATATCAGGAATCCAACGAACCAATGCAATTTAATTTACCCCAATAATTCAAATAACAAAATAATTACCTTTCCCCATTATCCGATCTACCCCAATAATCAAATTATCCTAGTAAAAAAAAACCAACTTACCCCATTATCAAACCCACCACCATATTTCATTTACCCCAAATAAACCAACTATCCACAAGTAATGGGGTAAACTAATTTACCCCATTAATTCAACTACCCCACATATAACAAACTTACCAAAATAAACAAACTTACCCCATTAATCTCCATGAGATGTCCGAATTTGTCCTCAATTTTCTTCATTCTCTCGGACATTTCTTTGATTATCTTGGCCGTCCTAGCTGGACCTTGATTGGCAGGAACAATACAAGTTTAACGTTAAATGAAACCAAAACATTTGGATTTGCTGGAAGAGCTACAGTTAATACCAAACTCACAAGGAATACTTAGTCTAACGTCTTTTATATCAGACAGTCCAAACGTTGTAATCACGACATTGGCATCAATTAAGTAATGGTTCCACATATTCTGTAACTGACATATGTTTAGATTAAATGGACCGTTTTAAAACATATCTAATATCTAGACATCAGATTTAAAACAAGTGTGTTGTATTGTGCTTTTATAAGGTTCAACAATGAATTTAAGTGTAAATATTATGTATGAAGTTATGTATGCGAATAAAATTTTCACTTAAAAAAAACAAAAACAAAAGCAACTTTAAAGTTTCTATAGAGACATTCTTATTTATTAATCTTGATGACTTCTTCTTCTTCGTTCTCAAAATTGAATATTGAGTTTTGCGTGCCACGAGTTTTGCGCCAATTGGCCCGTGGTCTCCGACTTCAGCAGTTGTATTTTTTTTTTTTGGCAAGTGATGCAGCGTTCACATGCCACGGCTAAGGGTTCCCCGCATTGGACCGCCGCTTTTCACCCATTTGGAGCTGGGTGGGGCTCGGGGACGCCCTAGGCCCCGGGAACAAGTCCATGGCTTCCCATGGATTCGAACTCGTGACCATCGGAACGACAGTCGAGCGCGCTTGCCACTCGAGCACCGTGGCCCCCATCTTGATGACTAATTGCTGATAAATTTTTGGTCACGAGACAGTGACGTCACATTTTCTGTAAAGACTAATATTTCACACCCCCTCTCCATTTTTTCTCGGATATCTCATCTCCTTCCAACACCCACCCCCTCCCCATAAACGTCCACACACAAAAAGAACTGTTAGTTTTACAACAGCGAGAGTGATGGACACGTTAGTGAAGTAGGATCCAATCTGGCAGAGGGGATTTTAATAGTTGGCGTGATGAGATCAGGTTATTGTGAGGTGTGAAAATTTATCATAAACATTCAGCCAGGGCAGGAAGCGAAGTTATTTTGAGTATCTTGATAGTTTGTGTCGGCCTTAGCACCACGCTAACAACTTATACTTAGCACCACGCTAACACCTTATACTTAGCACCCCGCTAACACCTTATACTTAGCACCAAGCTAACACCTTGTACTTAGCGCCAGACGAACACCTTACACTTAACACCAAGTTAACACCTTATACTTAGCACCAAGCTAACACTTTATACTTAGCAGCACGCTAACACCTTATACTTAACACCACGCTTATACACCCTATACCTAGCCCCAAGCTAACACATTATACTTAGCACCAAGCTAACACCGTATACTTAGCACCAAGCTAACACATTATATATAACTATGACATACACCTACACTGCAGAAGAACAAAAGTTTCATTTGTATATTTTTAAAAAAATTGCTGATATCTATAGATATATTTTTTATGTGATATCTATGGTGCCATCAACTGAATATTGGTTAAAAAGCTAATTAATAATTTTCTTGCTCATTCGCCCTTGAGCATTCAACATTCAATGATAGAAGCAAACGAGGTAAAGATTTCCATCCAATGAATGAGATGCAATAAAGGTCGTAAGCTATTGGTTGTTTGAGTTAGGATCACGTGATAAGAAGGCGATTTATTTGATTGGTTAATCAATGTCAAGAAACCAAGTAGTTGAAATAAGGAAGGTAGGGTGTTACATAAGTTCAAATGTACAATGCCATCTTAAGAAAATTACAAGCTATCACCAGATGACAATGACAAGTTGTCATCCTATAAAAATGACAAGATGTCATTCGACGGCAATGACAAGAAGTCATCCAATGAAAAAGAAAGAAATGCCAGCCACTACATAGAACATGATATTCAAAATAAAGTATAGATGTCATCCAAAAATAAATATATGTCATCCAAAAATAAGAATATGCAATCAATGCAGAGGACAAGATGTCATCGAAAAGTAAGTATGTATGTCATCCAATGCAGAGGACAAGATGTCATCCAAAAGTAAGTATATATGTCATCCAAAAATAAATATATGTCATCCAATGCAGAGGACAAGATTTCATCGAAAAGTAAGTATATATGTCATCCAAAAATAAATATATGTCATCCAATGCAGAGGACAAGATGTCATCCAAAAATAAATAGATTAAAAAATTTTTATTAAAAAAAAAACTGTTTTTATAAGTGGACTAGACAGAAGAAAATAAATTTAATATGACTAAAAACGTGGGGAGGGTGCTTATGAGGGTTTTCGTACGCAGTTCCCTCATTCTCTCACTTATAGATCTCTTTTTTGCCTTCTAAATTATAAATCCTTTAACTTTTATTCCAAACACCTATCTTTGTGTTGTATATTTTAACTAGAATCGGATTTTGAAGCAACCGCCCCACATTTTTGGTCACATTTAATCGAAGTACTTGAACTTATAAATTTTAGTTTATTTTCCTCTTTTTAGTACACTTATAAAAAACGTGTTCTTAAAAATACATTTGATAGATCTGAAATTTGGATACAATGAATTGTCATCCAAGATCTATTTTGGGTAAAATTTTGACATCTCTAGAACAATCAGAAATAGTTTAATTGTACGTTGGAAAATCGGAAATTTGGCGGAGAGACAAAAAGGAGCGAAAACAAGTTAATAAAAACATGGTCATAATTATTGTCATCCAATAAAGAGGGCAAAATCTCATCCTAATTTGTAGAAATTTCATATAGTGATTAAAGAGCCAAACAAGTGAAATAGTTGTGTGGGGACATGTCTCATAGTGACCGTTGGGTGATTTAGTACTTTTAGTGGAGAGTGACATGCCAGGTTAGTGACGTCACATCGAACTGACCCTGACTTCCGGTTGATGCACGCCTGGGGCTGGATGCTGAAACAATCAGGTTAGTGGATTAAACCTCGGGGAAATACTGACCAATGAGTGGACCTATCAGAGGTTTCAAGAGGGACGATATAATCTATTAAGGTATCTACCAGGTGTTCCATAGAATCCACTGAGTGGACATATCAGGGGGCCTAAAGGAGAACACAGAACTCACTGTGTGTAGATAGCAGGGGGTTTAAAGGGGGCCATAGAATCCACTGTGTGGGCATATCAGGGGGTTTAAAGGGGGGCCATAGAATCCACTGTGTGGGCATATCAGGGGGTTTAAAGGGGGGCATAGAATCCACTGTGTGGACATATCAGGGGGTATAAAGGGGGATCATAGAATTCACTTTGTGTAGATATCAGGGGTTTAAAGGGGGAACATAGAATCCAATGTGTGGACATATAACTAAGCATTGTGATCTCTCAATGAGTTGGTTGGAGGTAAGATGAGATGGTTGGAGGTAGGATGAGATGGTTGGAGGTAAGATGAGATGGTTGGAGGTAAGATGAGATGGTTGGAGTTAAGATGAGATGGTTGGAGTTAAGATGAGATGGTTGGAGGTAAGATGAGATGGTTGGAGGTAAGATGAGATGGTTGGAGGTAAGATGAGATGGTTGGAGGTAAGTTGAGATGGTTGGAGGTAAGATGATATGGTTGGAGGTAAGATGAGATGGTTGGAGGTAAGATGAGATGGTTGGAGGTAAGATGAGATGGTTGGATGTAAGATGAGATGGTTGGAGGTAAGATGAGATGGTTGGAGGTAAGATGAGATGGTTGGAGGTAAGATGAGATGGTTGGAGGTAAGATGAGATGGTTTGAGGTAAGATGAGATGGTTTGAGGTAAGATGAGATGGTTTGAGGTAAGATGAGATGGTT
>MUZC01004765.1:74779-109249 GCA_002072015.1 Radix auricularia
AAAAAAAAAAAAAAAAATAATAATAAATTTTTTTTTTTTAAAAATGGAGAAATAAAAGAAATAAGATAATCTTTTGTTGGTCACACGATATCCACATCTCTGGTGCACTCTGGGAACAATTCGTCATTTCAAGGAGAAATGGATGCCTGACCGGAAAGAGATAATACGGTTGGGTTTCATTTAACGGTTCACTGTTGAGCCTTAAAAAAATACATGAAGACAATGACTTACAAAGACGATATGTGAAGTTTAAATCTGAATTTAGAGGAAATTTGATCATGGATGTAGGAAAGATGTGGAAAACGGATGCGTGGAAAGCTAAGTGTGATAAATAATGTCAAATTGTGCGGTTAGAGACAAGAATTTCGCTGAGGAAATAAATGAATTTATGTCAGACGCAGTTTAGACTTTTAAATATCAGAAAGTGGTTCATTTATCTATCACGAAATATATTACTGCAACTGCCTGGTCTGTCATATACTAAACTGTCCCATCTGTCATATATCAAACTGTCCCATCTGTCATATATCAAGCTGTCCCATCTGTCATATATCAAACTGTCCCATCTGTAATATACCAAACTGTCCCTTCTGTCATATACCAAACTGTCCCATCTGTCATATACTAATATGTCCCATCTGCCATATATCAAACAGTCACATCTGTCATTTACCAAACTGTCCCAATGACCTAATCTAAAGAAAGGTCTGATAGAGACAACATCACCATGGTCGAGGTCTACTCAAGCAACCGACGTATCAGCTAGTATATCAAAGAAATAACTGTCTCTAAGAAAACATATTGGGACGTAAAGTTGGTTCAAACTATTTCAATACAGAGGATATTCGTGCAAACTTACATCATAATAATTAAAAGCCAATTACGCACAAAATCAAAATTCTGACACAATAACAGCTAAGCGCATCACTAATAAATTGTACACCAAAATTTATTCTCATGCATTGCTCCCACACTGGTTGCCATACACACAGAATGTTGTCTCTACAGAACTCTTGGTTCTAGAAGAATAATTTTGAATCCATGAGCTACTGTTATTTGTAAGAAACAATAAAAATATTTTATGTGTTGTCCAAACATGAAAAGGACTCATTGGTACCAGTGTGGAATTATTACGTTTTACAGGGAAGTGTACAATATTTTAATTTAATTTTTCGAAAATTCCAAAAACAATTTCTGAAAATCTAAAATGTTTTCAAAAAGGGTTACAATAGGTCCAACAGTGCAACCGTTAACGAATGTGAACATTTTGTTACTGTTATAAGCGTAACTATTAACTAAATCTGTTTAAATATATTTTCAAAAATTTAATTTTGAAAAGCTGATTTGTTTTTCACAAAGATTCTGTAGCCTTTATTATTACAGTCGTTAGTCCATCGTGATGGACTAGGACCATTCTCATCACATTGGCCATTTGCTTTGGGCAGCCACGTGTATCATTGGTGGCTTTTTAGTTATGATCCCTATTGTTGCTCAAATGGTGCGTCCATTATTCTGACAAGAGATGGTTGGGATGCCTTCTGGACGGATCCGACCCACATCCTTCCTGGCCAGTCTTCTTGGATTTTGCAACCTTGGACACCCACGGGTATCTGCCCATCAGTAAGGTCGACATAGAAGACCCTCTTTGTAAGCCGATGGTCTGGCATGCACACGACGTGCCCCGCCCAGCGTAAATGGCACTGCAGCATGCTTGTATAGTACTTGGTAGACCTGTCTTGAAGATTACTTCCTTGTCTGGTACTGGATAATTTTCCTCAGGCTTTTGGTGTCAAAATGATCCAACTACCTCGCATGGCGTCGGTACAGCGTCCATGTTTCACGTGCGTATAGTAGAGTAGTGAACACGACAGCTCTGAACACGTTTAATCTTGTTTGGATGCTGATCCCCTTCAGTTCCAGACACTTTTACAAATAAACACTGAACCATAAGCTAAAATTAACTCACTTTTTTATATATTTCAAACGTTACAACAACACACACAAAATAAAATAAATAATAATAATAAAAATAATAATTAAAAATAAACACTTAAAAATAATTAGTGAACGCTATTAAAAAAAAAAATTAAAAAAAAATAAAAAAACAAGTGAGAAACTTTAGTGGATTGCTCCAAGGGAATTTTCTCTCTTTCATCTGCAAAATTCTAAGTTCAGCAAATCTGTTGTGAAATCCAAACGGTTTCGATAAAGAAATCGCTTTTCATTAGTATCGACTTTAATGCCAATCTAGCCAGTAAGTATGGACCTAGGTATCCAGTAGTTAGTATTGATTCAAGCTCCGTGTTAGGCTCCTATTCTTGAATAAGTCCAATTATTTTTCGATGTAACATGTTGTTGTTTTTGTTTCTTTTCCCGGCATTTCGGGAGTAAGGACAATGTCAGATTAAATGACAGATACAACAATAGTCAGCTGTATGTGGCTGATGGCATGCTGGGTATAAAATGTAATCGAAAGATAAAAATCGATAGGTATGGTCTGGGTTTTGAGTACATGACGTCATAAAGTGTGGATGATGATAAATTCCGTATTTGAAGACAGCTTTTTCGCGTAGTCTTTCGGACAGTTGGTCATAAAATCTTTGGACACATTCTTCATTTATATAATTTATAAAAACTAAGTGTTGGATTATCTCTTCGCCATTTTCATCATTAGAGTCGCCAAATTTTGTTTATAGTATACATTCACAATAGCTATGTGCAATGAATATGATAGCGCAGTTATGTTTTTAGGTAATAAGTCTCTGAATTATTGGTAGGATGTTTATATCTGAGGTATTGGCAGGAGATTTATATTTGAGGTATTTGTAAGAAGTTTTGGGTTAAAATTTTAGTTTACATACTTCAGTAGACCCACCATCGGTGTAAGAAAGTGACAGTAGTAATTAAATCTGTTCTCAAGTATTGCATACGTATAGATAACACATCTAATGCTTTGATGCAATGGCCATGGCGTACTTACTGGCATCTCGAATCTCTTGGTCATTCTGGTCAGTGCAGTGAAGAAGGACGGTGAAGTACTCTGGTTTGTGAATGTAGTCCCTGTACCCTGAAGATGTAGTAATACATTGGTCAACTTATGCTAATACTAGCATACTCAGTAATAATACATTGGTCAGCGTATATTTACGCTCTAAACTCTAAAGGTAACAGACTCATTGGTTAAAAACTAAAAACAATGACACAAAAGAAAATTAAACAACTATTTTTCTTAACTAACATAATACAGACGCGTTTTCCATCTGTGCAAGGTATCCTAACCCTTGTACTTGCTCATGTCAGTTTAAAAGATCTACTTTTTCATGGCATGCTAAACGTTCTATTTGTTCATGTTATTCTAACATTCTTCTTGTTCATGTTATTCTAACATTCTTCTTGTTCATGGTACTCTAACAATTCTTCTTGTTCATGGTACTCTAAACATTGTTCTTGTTCATGGTACTCTAACAATTCTTCTTGTTCATGGTACTCTTAACAATTCTTCTTGTTCATGGTACTCTAACAATTCTTCTTGTTCATGGTACTCTTAACAATTCTTCTTGTTCATGGTACTCTTAACAATTCTTCTTGTTCATATCTGATATTCCCAATCTTTATTTTTCAGTAATTATTTACCTCCCAGATGTCAATATCCCTTCTAGAAAAGTTGAGATGTTATATAGCAACAGTAAAACACCTGCTTGTCGAACACGTGACTAATTCTTTTAATTATCATATTGATTTTGTCTCAAAACTTAATCTTGAAACCGAAAAAAAAACCCCAACAAAACAACCCCACCGATGAGATAACGGGACAGACTATGTCATAAAATCCGCTGGCTCATATCAACCGGAAGTTGTCGGAGATTTATCTCTGTTGAGTAGCTCACAACCCACGGCCATTGGCTGTTCAAGGGTTCTCATTCCAGACGAATAAAACCCAGAGAGCGTCAGGGCAAATCGTCGTTTGAAGATTCATAAGATAACTAAAACGTTTCTCTGGAGCTCTAGTTATTCCCCGAGAACATGGAAGTTTTTCTAATAGTCTGATGACACATTCCTGTATGACAGACGGCTTTGTTACAAACTGATAAAATACAAAGTACTAAAGTTTCAGATGGCTCTGCACAAATCTTGATGAAAATAATTTCATTACGGGATATAACAAGATGAAACCGAACAATCGCTAAGTTCGCCTTTGAATAAAATGTGGCCAGTTAGTTACATTGTATACATTCTGTTCGGAACTGGAACTGCCCACAGGGGATTAAACCCGTGTGTGATTGGGTCATGTTGACCTAGGCGTTTGGCAGGAAGGAAGGGGGACAATTAGTTCCTGTCGGCTGCAGACCCTGAGTCACGGTGACACGGCGTGATCAATTAGTGACTTGGAGTTGGATATGAAATTATGTTAGGACATTTATGTTAGGATATTATGTTAGGACATTTATATTAGGATATTATGTAAAGACATTTATGTTAGGACATTTATATAAGGATATTATGTTAGGATATTTATGTTAGGATACTAAGTTAGGACATTTTTGTTAGGATAATATGTTAGGACATTTATGTTAGGATATTTAGGTGAGGATATTATGTTAGGATATTATATTAGGATATTTATGTGATGATATTATGTTAGGACATTTATGTTAGGATACTAAGTTAGGACATTTATATTAGGATATTATGTTAGGACATTTATGTTAGGATATTATGTTAGAAAATTAAGTTAGGATGTTTGGACATTTAAGTTAGGATCATATTAAGTAAATTATGCTACGAAATATGTGATACGACATTATATTAGGACATTTGTGTTACCATATTATGTTAGGATATTATTTTAGGACATTATATTAGGACATTTGTGTTACCATATTATGTTAGGATATTATTTTAGGACATTATATTAGGACATTTGTATTACCATATTATGTTAGGATATTATTTTAGGAAATTATGTTAAAATATCATGGTAGGACGGTATGAAAGTGTACTTAGACAGGAAATATTTACTGTATAGAATGTTAGAATATTATTAAAGGAGAAAATGTGAAGAAAAATTCTTAACAAAAAAGAACAAAACTAAGACCAATAACTGGATTGTTTCATTTGAAAATGAAATTCGTGAGACGAATAAGATTATACAGCAATTAGTTTTTATTGACAAGCAGTCAAAACACTGTGAAACTGATAAAAATGGCCGCCGACTTTGGTGACCTCATGTCTTGGTCAACATGGAGTGACGTCACCTGCCCACAGTCAAGTTTTGTCGATCAATGGCGATAATAATGATAGCATGACCCGAGGCAATCTGGACACATGTGATTAACATCGCATGTTGATACATGAAAATCCAATTACGAGTGAAGTCAGTAAAACTACAATGACAATTTGGGTGGAGTCAGTAGATCTAGAAAAAGCCAGTTAGTGGGTGGAGTCAGAAGATCTAGAAAAAGCCAGTTAGTGGGTGAAATATCAGTGAAACAAGAAATGCAAGCATTGGTCGGCGACATGATTTTGTAATAAGGACCAAAAACTCACATCGTATGATATCAAGGGGCGTTAATCCCCCTATACACATGTACGTTTGATCACCTCTGATCTATCTTCCCTACCATCACCTCTGATCTATCTTCGCTATTATCCCCTCTGATCCATCTTCCCTACCATCCCCTCTGATCCATCTTCCCTACCATCACCTCTGATCTATCTTCCCTACCATCACCTCTGATCTATCTTCCCTACCATCATCTATGATCTATCTTCCCTACCATCACCTATGATCTATCTTCCCTACCATCACCTATGATCTATCTTCCCTACCATCACCTATGATCTATCTTCCCTACCATCACTTATGATCTATCTTCCCTACCATCACCTATGATCTATCTTCCCCACCATCACCTCTGATCTATCTTACCTACCATCACCTCAGTTCTATCTGACCTCGGATATTGTTTTTGTATCACCACCCACAAACGTCTATCCCACTCCTCCTCCCTCCGCCCCTAGACTATTGATCCATGCCCCACTGCTGACAGCTGTTGGAGGCAATAAGAAACAAATCACGGCATTGTTTACGAAGGGAGACGACTCGTGTGTCACAGATAAGTGGAGCTCATCAGCGTCAAAGTGGTCACGTGACGATGCGAACGCTGGGGAGGGGGTGGGGTGGAGGGACTGGAGAGTTGTTTTCTTTTAAATAAAGATTTCAACCGTTTCTCCCCGATCATTTGATCGGAATTGGACAGCGCCACCCAAAAACTTTGTCAACATTTAAATGTCATTCTGTTTGACCCTTATTTATCTTATCAAACTCATATAATTTCTCAGCGTATCTTTTTTATTTTTGGCGCTCATTCTGTACGAAAGATGAATGCAGCTTTTTTTAGTTTATTCATTGTCTACGTCTAGTCCTGCATTTCATTGAGATTTTAAATGTTTGTAGTGCGTTGATTTTCGTGTTTTCTTCAAAACAAGTCATACATCTCACAGCTCACTTCACTTTGTCATATGTTCAAATCCGGGACTTGCTGGTTTTTAACATTTTATCCCGTGTTTAAATCGTGGTCAAGGTGCCCCTAACATTTTCTTTAAAATTTAAATCCTAGGGAGGTGTTTGCTAAAAAAATTGTCTAATTTTTGTCTATGTTTGACGTCTTCTACGATTTAACGGGACTCACTAAGAAATCGCAAGGAATCATAGGCCGTGGGTCTTACATGGAGGCCGGGGGTGTCACATAGAGGCCGGGTTCTCACATAGAGGCCGGGGGTCTCATATACAGGCCGTGCGTCTCACCTAGAGGACGGGGGTCTCACATAGAGGCCGGGGGTCTCACATAGAGGCCGGGGGACTCATATAAGGCTGGAGGTATCACATAGAGGCCGGGGGTCTCACATAGAGGCCGGGGGTCTCACATAGAGGCCGGGGGTCTCACATAGAGGCCGGGGGTCTCACAAAGAGGCCGGGGGTCTCACATAGAGGCCGGGGGTCTCACATAGAGGCCGGGGGTCTCAGGCCTGGGTCTCACATAGAGGCCGGAGGTCTCACATAGAGGCCGGGGGTCTCATAGAGAGGCCGTGCGTCTCACCTAGAGGCCGGGGTCTCACATAGAAGGAGTGAAATCTTGCTATAACAATCAACTGTAATGTAGTGTTGTGTGGACATGGGCAAAATGTAACATAGTATTGTGTGGACATGGGTAAAATGTAACATAGTATTGTGTGAATTAGACACGGACAGAGGTCAGCTGTAACATAGTGTTGTGTGAATTAGACACGGACAGAGGTCAGCTGTAACATAGTGTTGTGTGAATTAGACGCGGACATAGGTCAGTTGTATCATAGTGGGTGTAAAATAGACACGATAGAGGTCACCTGTAACATATTTTTTGTGTGAAGTAGACACGGACATAGATCAGTTGTAGCAAAGTGTTGTGTGAAATAGACAGGCACGTTTGGTTAAGCCAACATATATTTGTTCATACCTTATTAAAAATC
Organism: Radix auricularia; assembly: GCA_002072015.1. NCBI lineage: Eukaryota > Metazoa > Mollusca > Gastropoda > Lymnaeidae > Radix > Radix auricularia. The sequence continues at coordinate 82,289 of MUZC01004765.1, forward strand.
CTTTTACACGACACTTCTTTAAAAATGGGTTGACAACTGCTTCTCTGATACACAAGGCACAACTGAATTTTATCACAATTTTCAGCAAAATAACAAAAATGCCTTGAGACAAAATATAACAGAGAGGTTAATGGTAGATATATTTTGTGTCAATGTCAGTAGCTAGATGTATTGGTAGGAGTCTTTCAAACTTTAGAGTTGTCTTAATTTCAATGACGTGAACTTAAACCATAAACGTATGGACCTTTGTCAACCTCTACCGCCTTTCTAGAGAAGAAAGAAAGGTGGGGGGGGGGGTAGAATTATCCGGTTGATTGACATTGCGGGTTCAAATGTTAGACTGTGACGTAAATGGCATGCAAATCTAAGCGACGCGAGTCAGAGTTTAGCGGGCTATTGAGAAAACGATAGGAATCTTTTAGACCATAGACTGGAATAATACCCAAGTTATCGATCTTACTTTGTGTTATAGGGTTGTCTTCCCTTGCGATAATAGGATGAGCTTTCATCTGATTTATGGCCCCTGTCTGGGGGTCATTAGGGCGGAAGAGTAAAATTCCCAAATTGCCTCAAAATTTACAATTTAATACCAATTGTCACGGTACAATGGCTTCATACTCCTTCCAGATATAAACAAAATTTTGCTGCAATTAAAGTTTGACTCGCTGGACAAGAGGTAATAAATTAAATGAAAAAAAAACTATTTTATTTTTTCCCGTTATTTCACACTACTTTTAAAGCTGTTTCATTCACCACTGTTACATTTGTTTCACACCACTGTTACAGTTGTTTAACCACTGTTACAGTTGTTACACCACTGTTACAGTTGTTTCACGCCAATGTTACAGTTGTTACACCACTGTTACAGTTGTTTCACACCACTGTTACAGTTGTTACACCACTTTTACAGTTGTTACACCACTGTTATCGTTATTTCATGTTCTGTTAACCAGCTAACGAGGTTATAGACGCAATATTTTTTGAGTATTTTCATACGGCTTAGAGTTTGGCAGATCTGATATTTATAAAGCAGCCAAAGTGAATTACATTTACATTTAAGTTTCTTAATCTGTTGTTCACTAACTCCTCTCTCACCCTCCTCTCTAAATCTCCTTCCTCATTCTCCTCTTTCATTCTCCTCTCTCACTCTCCTCTCTCTCCTCTCTCACTCTCCTCTCTCTCATCTCTTACTCTCCTCTCTCTCCTCTCTCACTCTCCTCTCTCCCTCTCCTCTCTCACTCTCCTCTCTCACTCTCCTCTCTCTCCTCTCCTCTCTCACTCTCCTCTCTCACTCTCCTCTCTCACTCTCCTCTCTCTCCTCTCTCACACTCCTCTCACTCTCCTCTCTCTCCTCTCTCCCTATCCTCTCTCTCCTCTCTCACTCTCCTCCCTCTCCTCTCTCACTCTCTCTCATTTTCATCTCTCTCCTCTCTCTCTCTCCTCACTCTCCTCTCTAACTCTCCTCTTTCTCCTCTCTCTCCTCTCTCACTCTCATCTCTCTCCTCTCTCACTCTCCTCTCTCAGTCTCCTCTCTCACTCTCCTCTCTCTCCTCTCTTACTCTCCTCTCTCACTCCCCTCTCTCACTCTCCTCTCTCACTCTCCTCTCTCTCCTCTCTCACTTTCCTCTCACTCTCCTCTCTCTCTCCTCTCTCAGTCTCCTCTCTCATTCTCCTCTCACTCTCCTCTCTCTCCTTTCTCACTCTCCTCTCTCACTCTCCTCTCCTCTCTGACTCTCCTCTCTCTCCTCTCTGACTCTCCTCTCTGACTCTCCTCTCTCACTCTCCTCTCTCACTCTCCTCTCTCTCCTCTCTCACTCCCCTCTCTCTCCTCTCTCACTTCCCTCTCTCTCCTCTCTCACTCTCCTCTCTCACCTCTCTCACTCTCCTCTCTCACACTCCTCTCTCACTCTCCTCTCTCACTCTCCTCTCTCACTCTCCTCTCTCACTCTCCTCTCACTCTCCTCTCTCACTCTCCTCTCTCTCCTCTCTCCTCTCTCACTCTCCTCTCTCTCACTCTCCTCACTCTCATCTCTCACTCTCTCTCTCCTCTCTCACTCTCCTCTCTCACTCTCCTCTCACTCTCCTCTCTAATTCTCCTCTCACTCTCCCCACTCTCCTCTCTCATTCTCCTCTCACTCTCCTCTCTCACTCTCCTCTCTCTCACTCTCTTCTCTCACTCTCTCCTCTCTCACTCTCCTCTCTCACTCTCCTCTCACTCTCCTCTCTCACTCTTCTCTCACTCTCCTCTCTCTCCTCTTTCATTCTCCTCTCTCACTGTCCTCTCTCAATGTGCTCATTCACTTTTCTCTTAATCTATTCTTTCATTTCCTTAGTCATAACCCTAGATATTAAACATAATCCTATAGCTGTCTTTTATTCTATATATTAAACTTTTTCCTATAGCTGTATTTTATTCTAGCACTTTAAATATAATAAATATTTTTTTAAAGTGATATAAAATTAATATTAAAAAAAACTATTTTCCATAAAATATTTTATTTGCAATCCCTCGTGTAATGCATTATAACAATCGAATACTTTTAAAAAAATCGCCGACGTAATTCTTTGGTTGGATATTTTCAGGACCAGTTGTCTGCTCTGCAGAGTTTTCCTGAAATCTGACCACGTTAAAATTTAATATCACCAACTGACTAAATCTGTCTCAGCCGAGATAAGCTCCCTTCGTTCCCCTTTATACCACCACATTGTTTGTCCTGTCATCTAGTTTTCCTGGAGAAGTGGGGAACTGAATGGAGGACATATATCAGTTGTTGTTTTTTCAAACAGTATAATTTTGGTTTTAAATTTTAGGGAAGACACAAACAGAAATATTTTTTTCCAGGACGCCAAATTCTACATACGCCTCTGCCCATTGTAACTGGATGCGAGCCGAGATGACTACCAGGTGACCAGAATGTTCGTTCATGCAATCCATTGAGCGGTTATCACCTGCGCCTTTTGTGAGTTTCAATCTTTGATGGATCCTCTTTGTTTGATGTCTGTTATTCACAAGCCCCCCCCCCACCACCCACCCACTCTATCAAACCCGTATTTCCATGCCCACCCCCCATACAGAAACTTAAAGAACACCTGTACACTGTCGGACGAATGAGAGAGAGAGAGAGAGAGAGATGTTCTACCTGCCAGCATCACCTGTCTCAATGCCCGTGTTTACATCTTTCAACCCTCCTAGTTCCGTCTCTCACATTCTATCGACAAGTTGATCATCTTGAGCATTTCCTTGTTTAGAGAGAGAGCAGCTTGCCACTCGTGACGTGACGCCAGGCACATGGATTCCAAATGACGGGGCCGTCCACCAGATGATGTCCGATCAATCGTTCGTCCATAATTAAGAGAAGCAACTGTTCTTCTTTTATTGGTTACCAAACTATTTGAAAGCTCAGTAGAAATACTTCGTTTTTACCGCCTTTTTTATTTCATATTGTAATACATGCAGATTATTAAGAATCTTGACCCAATGTCAGATAGGTTGAGGATAGCTGCAACTTCTAGAATTCTAGAATATATGAAGGATAGAGTACCTCAGCTACCTTGAAAATCTTTAATGGTTTGAGGACCTTCTATTAGGTTGAAGACTTTTGAGTTTGAGATCCTAGATTGATTGGATACCTGATATTTGAAGGAGCCAGGATATAGTTTGAGTTCCTAGATTGATTGAATACCGGATATTTCAAGGAGCCAGGATATAGTTTGTGATCCTGGATTGATTGAATACCGGATATTTCAAGGAGCCAGGATATAGTTTGAGATCCTCGATTGATTAAATACCGGATATTTCAAGAAGCCAGGATATAGTTTAAGATCCTAGATTGATTGAATACCGGATATTTCAAGGAGCCAGGATATAGTTTGAGATCCTGGATTGATTGAATACCGGCTATTTCAAGAAGCCAGGATGTAGCTGAAGGATCTCAGGCCCAAAGAGCGATCTTAAATGTAATCTAGAGCCTCGCATTAAAAATCTAAAATCAATAGCATTGTTTATCCAGCGAACCATCAATAACAAGGGCTTTGTTCACAGAGGCAAGAGATTTTTTTCTAAAATAAAGGAGATGATATAAAAATTGAAATAATGTTGTCATGACCTGAAGCATTAAGTGAATTCCTTTAGCTTTACAAAGATTTCAGTCTTTGAACGTTTTTAATAAAGAGGGAGAGAAGTAATGGTCATTGCCTTGGTAAGTGATAACTTATCTTTTTGGGGTCGCGTGCCAACGCTCCAATGAAAACCGTAAAATGGGTGTTTGGCTTAGTTGGTCATTTAGCGCTAGACTTATTGGACTTACAATCTTTTAATTAGTTTTTCTGTTGTCACTTGTGCTTTTTTAAATACTTTATATTAACTCGTGGTGTCTGCTTGATTGATGCCTTGAATGTCGAAAAAAACTTTTGATCGATTTTTAACCCACTTCCTCGTTAGCTAGAGAGCTGCTATTTAACATGGAGATGATAAAATGATCGATCGAATGTACTGTAAGTAAATTAATGAATTTTTAGATGTGTCTCTCTATATTTTCTATGTAGCATGTTATTTTTGTTTATGTTAGAGTGACGAGGCGCGTTATATATTTATCACGCTTTTTAATACTTTCCTGTTGCGCGGTGCGGTGCGTAATATATTGACGATACTTTTTTTACAATATATTCCCGATCTGTAAATGTAAATGCTATTAATTGGTAATCTGTCTCGCGATACGCACTATGTTCAACATGTTTTTATAACCCTTTCCCCGTGATCAAATTGAGCTGAAATTTAGCACGCAGACTGTTGAAGGTTTTTAAAATATTTTTTTACTATTAATCCGTTTTATTTGAGACATAACTACAAGTTTTTACCTTTGGATTGTCGTTCGTATTATAATGAACATTCTTTTATATAAAGGATATATCGGATTTATAGTAAAAAAGCTGAATTTTGACGGTTTTTAAAAAATTTCTGTTCTTTTGGTGTGAGGTTGTGGCATGGAAAGCCGGGGTTAAAACAACACGTTAGACAAAATACAAAATAGCTGATAGTTAAAGGGAGAAGTGGGAATACAAATACTGTAGCTTTCCTTACAAAAAGTAAATGGAAAACACGTAAACAGGGTAAGGGTTAGCCTGACAGGAAGTAACAAAACAGCGAACGTTTCGGCAAAGAGCCTTCCTCAACGAACACACAATACACAAATAAAACGAATATATATTTTAAAAAAAACACAAAAAAACACAAAAAAACAAACAAACAAACAAACAAACAAACTTAGCTGCGGTGAAATCCAAAGAGTCTACTTTCCTTAAAGTGCATTAGGCAGTAGAATATTTTCGTACAACGCTAAAATACTTTAGACTAATACATTACTACATAAAATATTATTTGATCGTTTGCTGAGCTGCTATCAATACCGCGTTAATAAAATCATAAATCTACCTCCGCATAAAACCGACAAGTTTAGTGACCCCTGCCTCTGGACTAGAGAATCATCTCCGCTGACCCCTAAACAGAATGATTACCTGGCCTGCTGCACCTTCTCTTAGGGCAGATACCTGGACTGACCCCGAGGGCCATCTCTTTAACAAACCTCCCGCGTGACTGATAGCTCGTACCGCCCTGCGTGCTGATGACTCGTGCAGTCCGTGTGTAAACATTTCCTTCAGAGCTGCGGGGCTCCGGAAGGGAGAACACTCCTGATAGATGGAGAAGATTAAAGAGAGTTGTCCTTCATTCATTGAGAATCGTCACGGACTTCTAGATTTTTACCCATGATGCAGCACGAGAGAATTGGTCAGATTTTAGAGCCGGTGTAGTCTATTCTTGACAGAACTCTTGTCTAGCATCGTTCCTATTCCCGAAGATTTGTCTTGCTAACCTGATTCAGCAGTCAAAGATTAGTAAGGCATTGATAGTCATAGTAAACTAAAGCCATGTTTTGAGCAAACAATGTAAGACTTTGCGAGTCGGTGAACTGCATGGCACTTAGAGACTAGGATGACAACTATATGAAAGAGGTGGTTTGGATAATACAGGTGTAAGTTATATAACAACTCGTTTTTCTTGTTTAAGAAATATACACAAAAAATTTAAAAAATAAAAAAAATTAAAAAACAAATGAAAAGATCATGTACGATAAAATGCCATTCCTTTTACAGATCAAACCATATACAAGCTAATGGCCTCATAAAAGATAATTGAAAATAAAGATAATTTACAACAGTAAATAACAAAAAATTACATGCAATCCCCTTTAGTCTTATTCCAATCATTGCTAATTTGGTTTCAAATTACGGTTTGGTCTATTTTTAGCTATTTTACTTTTGCCTTTCAAATTTATATCGTGAAGTTTGAAATAAGTTTTAATTCAACAAAAGTTTAACTGATAATCAAGCAAAATCATTTCTCAAAAATTTTATTACTTTTAGATCCTAACTGAAAAGTTTCTTCATTAGAACTACGGATATGTTTCACACACGGCACATAGAGACACACTCACATGTAACATACACACAAACACGCACATAGACACAAACACGTAGAAAATAATTTCATAGCAATAATTTAGGAATAAAGACTCAAAAGTAATGAAAGAGCGACAACAGTAGTAATAAAAAGTACTCAGTTCTGAAAACCCTAAGAATCACGTGGTAAAATTCAGCCAATCGGAGCGCGAGAAAGTTCAGTATTTTAAAATTTTATGAAGTCAAATCAGGCTTGAGACCCGGATGAATGATAATTATCTCATTGGCTGCTGGAGATCCACCAGACCACACGTGATTAGGGAAATAAGCTCCGTAAGCAGTTAGAGCCCTAAGCTAGTGTCCTTAAGACCTGTACCGGCCTGGTCCCAACTCAACTCATCAAGTCTGGCCACCAGCCAATATCACGTGACACCCACCACCTACGACCTAAGGCAATGGGGAAAAATCATCAGATTGGGTTGTGTGTGTATGTGTGTGTGTGGGGGGGGGGGTAGCTGGGGTATGAACGGAGTGAGCAGACAAACGAGAAAAGTGATGACTAGCACAAATTTAGATTGAGCAACAGCAGCTATCTACGATTTAGGATTGAAGATTGACCGATAGCTGCAATCCACCAACTAGAATTCAGATCAAGAAGGACACTCCCTTCCTGAAATCCAACGAATTTCGGCTGCATCTAGATTTTCTGAGCAAAGTTAGTCATTTCCTGACAGTGATAAGTTAACTCTACGCATTGTTTCTGGTTTTGTTGTTTTTTTTAAATAGAAGATTTGATGTTCAATTTCAGGGCTTAATGTGATGGATGGTTCACATTATTTAGCTGATCGTTCTTGCGCGTGTCAGGGACCGAAAACTGAGCAGTCGACCCTTAGCAATCCCCGCTGTTCATACAACCATTAATATATTAGGTGACGATAATGAAAGCTTAGGGACAAGACAGTCCAACCAATACTTTAGGGGATTTAGGATATGACAGTCCTTAAGTAAGATGTAGGACTTTTCTAAAACTGTAATGCTGCGGTAAGATGGAGGACTTTGTCTAAGACTGTAATGCGGTGGTAACATGTAGGACTAGGACTTTGTCTAAGACTGTAGTGCTATGGTAAGATGTAGGACTTTGTCTAAGACTGTAGTGCTGTGGTAAGATGTAGGACTTTGTCTAAGAATGTAGTGCTGTGGTAAGATGTAGCACTTTGTCTAAGACTGTAGTGCTGTGGTAAGATGGAGGACTTTGTCTAAGACTGTAATGCTGTGGTAACATGTAGGACTAGGACTTTGTCTAAGACTGTAGTGCTATGGTAAGATGTAGGACTTTGTCTAAGACTGTAGTGCTGTGGTAAGATGTAGGACTTTGTCTAAGACTATAGTGCTGTGGTAACATGTAGGACTAGGACTTTTGTCTAAGACTATAGTGCTGTGGCAAGATGTAGGACTTTGTCTAAGAATGTAGTGCTGTGGTAAGATGTAGCACTTTGTCTAAGACTGTAGTGCTGTGGTAAGATGTAGGACTTTGTCTAAGACTGTAGTGCTGTGGCAAGATGTAGGACTTTGTCTAAGACTGTAGTGCTGTGGCAAGATGTAGGACTTTGTCTAAGAATGTAGTGCTGTGGCAAGATGTAGGACTTTGTCTAAGACTGTAGTGCTGTGGTAAGACGTAAGAATCAGAGGCGTCACTAGGGTTGGTATCACCCGGTGCGGTAGCTCATGGTGTCAGCCCCTCGCGACTTAACCCATAGAAACTCCCCTATGTTTTCTCCAGTGCCAAATAATGGGAACATATAGAACTTTATATTTGATGTCACGCTGCTGATGGTGTCACCCGCGGCGGTACGCCCCCACCGCACCCACCTAGTCACGCCACTGGTAAGAGTACCTAAGGTCGGGAGCTGATTCTATTTGTTTAAAAGTTTATTTTTAATGCAAAAATTAAGTATATTTTTGTTTAAAAAATCTTAGTTTTAATTTACTCGTGGCTTATACTTATAAACAACAACACCAAACACTCATTGATATTTTCCTGGTAGTTAATATTTAAATTTAAAAAAAAATAAAAACTTGTATATTAATTTATTAACTCGTTTGTTGATATGTTCGGTGAAAAAACTTTGGATCGGTTTTTAACCCACTCTCCCGTATTTTACCGAGTCAAAAATTGAGCAGGTAGACTCGTGCCGACGATAAAAATGATCAATCAAATTTCAAAGGGATCGAATGTACATTAATTAAATTAATGAATTTTTAGATTATCTCTATGTATCTCTATGTAACATATCAATTTTTGTACTAGAGTGTCGCGGTGCGTATTATATTGAGCATCCGTTTTAATATTTTCCAATCGCGCGGTGCGGTGCGTATTATATTGACGATACTTTTTAAAAAAATATATTCCCGATCAGTAAATGTTTATGCTAGTCTGTTTCACGGTGCACATTTTATAAAATATGTTTTTATAACCCTTTTCACGTGATAAATCGAGCTGAAATTTAGAATGCAGACTGCATGAGTTATTTTTTAAAATGCAATTTCCTAAGGGAGATTGCGTTTATGGATTCGAAATGTCTGGCCAGTTTTGTTCGAGCTTTAAACTGAATCTTCTCCTGAACCATACCAGATAGAGGGTTTGAGTGTTTTGCAAATAAGGAGGTCCTAAGGGTGTGCACGGGCAAAAACAATTACTGAAAAGATTTACTGGATTTCTTGGGAAATGAAAAAGAACGAAATAATATCGGTATTTTGGCATGTTCTCGCCAACCATAACATCTATAGGGTTGAAACACAAGACAAACGATAGCTAATATTATTTTAGAACAATGTTGCAAAAGGAATTTTTGAAAAATCTCTTTACGTACGAATCCCGTATTTTAGCAGCAATTTCTTGATAGCGATTATTTTGTTTTTGTTTCAAAATTATTGATTTGAAATGACTTTTAATGTAGACTAATCTAGAATAATAGTTAATGGGGTTTTCCGGCTTTGTGAATGCTTATGTTTGATTGTTGCGTGGTGCGCATTATATTGACACATTCTTGGTGTGATGCAGCGTGAGGGGATATGACGTCATAGTGTATTTAGTTTTAAATTTACTGATATGAAATTACTATTAATGTAATCTAGATAGATTTCTCTTGCATAAAAGATAGGAAATTCTGTTTTGGAAATTTCGTTTAAATACTCATTCCAGTTTTTATTAATTGTTTTACTATAAGTCCTTAATAATTAAAATTTTGAATTTTTGGATTGTCGTGCGCTGCGTATGATAATGAAAAAAAAAATATAACTCGTATAAAACAGGATTTATAGTCAAAAACTTAGTTTTTTGGACGGTTTTTAAATTTAAAGTTTCAGTTTTCTGAAAAAGCTACGGATGAGATATAATTTGCATTTCAGCAGTCTTCGCTGCTATATAATACTAATAGCAACACAAAACTCATGCTTCTTGGAATTTAGCTCGATCATTTTGAAGGTCAAGGTCGTTATAGTAGACGAGTTGCTATGCCATCTTTAGGAAGAGTTTTTGTTTGTCGTCTGCCCCACCTAAACAAGATCGACTCAAGACGCTCCTAGGTAGTTATGGCGTCCCCCCACCCCACGCCCTTACAAGCTATTGATTTTGGCCGTCAGGTCGATGGGCGAGGAAAGCTTTACGTGAAAGCTCAGTATCTAACGTTTCTCTTCTTTATGTTGTTCTTAGACGGTTAGCCTACATTAACTCTTTGCCACCCACAGAAGCTGCGCATTCTCTCCACGCAGGTATTAAGATTATCACGTGATATTTGTATTTATTTTCTCAGAAAACACAGATCGTTGCATCTCGCTCGGTCGTCACCCTTTTGTTAACAAAAGTACAACAAATAGAATTATTTAGCAAAATAGATTGTTCAGCAATATTTTTGATTGCCAATCAAATTTGATGAGAAAAGATTGTTTGCGAATTATTTAAAGATAACTACATTTCAATCTTTATTTAATTTAAATATTAAATATATCACAACTTTGCTCTCAAAATTTAATGTGTCTTATAGAATTTCAGAATGTTCACATGCATTTATCTTAGTGGACAATTTAAATGAAATGTCTTACTTTAAAAATTGTTTTATAAAAAAAAAAATGAATTCAAAAATTCAATAATAGCTTTATTGAAGAATTTTCATTCCCAACAAAAAAATAGTGCCCAAGACACCCATTGAAAGTCTAGGGCTCATCAAGGAATACCTTCGACAGACACACATCTTTAAAAAGACATTCCTTCCTTATGAAACATTTTAATATATCATATAGAAGGGTCTGCGATTATGCTTTTAAATAAAATACAAAATACACAAATTGTGTAAGAAAACAATCAATTATAGCTTTATATTACACAAACAGGACAGTAAACGTTTCTGGTAATGTATAACAAACATAAAGTATGCACTTAATTAACTTTTTTTTTTCTTCACAAGTTGTTTGTGTATTTTGTATTATTAAAATGTTTAGCAATGAAAACCATAATAAAAACTTTTTTTTTCCTGAAGTATTGCTCCATCTAACTATAACGCCTTAGGGTATAGACTAATTGCCCCATTAGTTGATGACATCACGTGGTATAGAATTATTTCCCCATTAGTTGATGACATCACGTGGTATAGAATTATTTCCCCATTAGTTGATGACATCACGTGGTATAGACTAATTTCCCCATCAGTTGATGACATCACGTGGTATAGACTAATTTCCCCATTATTTGATGACATCACGTGATATAGACTAAATGCCCCATTAGTTTCTGACATCACATCCTATAGACTAATTGCCTCATCAGTTGATGCCATCACGTGGTATAGACTAATTGCCTCATCAGTTGATGCCATCACGTGGTATAGACTAATTGCCTCATCAGTTGATGACATCACGTGGTATAGACTAATTGCCTTATTAGTTGATGACAACACGTGATATAGACTAATTGCCCCATTAGTTGATGACATCACGTGGTGTAGACTAATTGCCTCATTAGTTAAGGACATCACGTGGCATAGACTTATAGACCCATCAGTTGATGACATCACGTGGTGTAGACTAATTACCCCTTTATGACATCACGTGGTATAGACTAATTGCCCCATTAGTTGATGACATCACGTGGTATAGACTAATTGCCTCATCAGTTGATGACATCACGTGGTATAGACTAATTGCCCCATTAGTTGATGACATCACGTGATATAGACTAATTGCCCCATTAGTTGATGACATCACGTGGTGTAGACTAATTGCCTCATCAGTTGATGACATCACGTGGTATAGACTTATTGCCCCATCAATTGATGACATCACGTGGTATAGATAATGTCTCATCAAATGATGAAATCACGTGGTATAGACTTATTGCCTCATTAGTTGACGACTTCACTGGTATCGGCTTCTTGGCTCATTCATACTTCATTGAGTTTAATCGATTCTTTGATCCTGTTAATGGCCTTTCAAGTCAATGTAAGGCTTTCCAATGCGACATTTCTCTAATCAATCTTAAAGTCAAGACGTTAAAGGCATTTGAAAAGCTTCACGCACAAAAATTGAACCGGGTAAAGGAAAGGGAAGGGGCTCTGATGGCGTTAGCGTTGGAAATAATGTCAGGGCAATACAAAGGGGATTTTAAAATAGATTTCAAATTTTATTTTTCACCGGAAGGGAAGATTGTATTTTGCAATACGAATATTTTACTTAGGGGCGAGGCGAAATCAGCAAATGTATATTGGCGATTTTTGCTAAGGAAACAAAGGTATATTGATGATTTGTGCCAAATAAAAAAGGTATATTGGCGGTTTGTGCCAAATAAAAATGTATATTGGCGGTTTGTGCCTAATAAACAAAAGTATATTGATGGTTTGTGCCAAATAAAAATGTATATTGATGGTTTATGCCTAATAAACAAAGGTATATTGATGGTTTATGCCTAATAAACAAAGGTATGTCGATGGTTTGTGCCTAATAAACAAAGGTATATTGATGGTTTGTGCCTAATAAACAAAGGTATATTGATGGTTTGTGCCTAATAAACAAAGGTATATTGATGGTTTGTGCCGAATAAACAAAAGTATATTGATGGTTTGTGCCTAATAAACAAAGGTATATTGATGGTTTGTGCCTATTAAACAAAGGTATATTGATGGTTTGTGCCAAATAAAAATGTATATTGATGGTTTATGCCTAATAAACAAAGGTATATTGATGGTTTATGCCTAATAAACAAAGGTATGTCGATGGTTTTTGCCTAATAAACAAAGGTATATTGATGGTTTGTGCCTAATAAACAAAGGTATATTGATGGTTTGTGCCTAATAAACAAAGGTATATTGATGGTTTGTGCCGAATAAACAAAAGTATATTGATGGCTGGGGCCTAATAAACAAAGGTATATTGATGGTTTGTGCCTAATAAACAAAGGTATATTGATGGTTTGTGCCTAATAAACAAAGGTATATTGATGGTTAGTTACAAGCAAACAAGAGTATATATTAATGGCTTTTGCCAAGTAAAGAAAGATGTATTAATAATTTTGTGTGTGTGTTTGTGTCAAGTATACAAAGGTAAATTAATGGTGGGTGCCTTTTTTAAAAAAAGATATAATAATGTCTTTGAGTCTAAGTTGGTTTTTCTTTCAGTTGAAATGTAATAAGATAAAAGTAAGGGGTTTTATTGTATTTGTGAGCACTGATTTGTTTCTAACATTGTCAATTGCTACTAATATGATCAAATTAAAAGCTGAAAGATGTTTCTCATAGACAAAAGTTATGTCCTCATATAAATATAAACTCTATAATCATACGTGTCGCTAGGAATTTTCCAGCGACGAGGGTGGGGAGGGGGTCACGTTTTTTTAAATTAAAGGGACCGTCCAAACCAAACATGACGTCACGCGCCTATAGGGATGGGAGTCCCCAACTTTGAGACGATGTGTGACGAGAGAGAGGGGGGATTTTAAGAATCGTGACGTCACGTGAAAACACGCTACTCTAAGCCGAAGTTCCACTTACACTAAATACAAACTAAAATAACAATAAAGTGTTTTGAAACATGCTCATTTTCTAATAGACAATACCACCTTAACTGGGGTGTCAAAGCTTTTTGACGTCATATTGTGGTTAGGGGGGGGGGTCTAAGTTTTTGTGAAGTGCGACAAGGGGGAGGGGTGGGTTAAAAATCGGCCAAAATCATGTAACGTCAATTATAGACGGCCCCTAACTGACTATGCTATACAGGTTTAATTTTCAATTAAATTTGAGTTAAGTATAACATAATTGCCTCAAAAATTCTTAGAAATTAATAAGACTCACAAAATAGCGCTGTAATAGCTAAAATATAACAAACTAGATTGCGCCGGGGCGCCGTGGCGCCTGAGGCGCCCCCCCCCTTTTTTAGGGCGCCTACGGTGCCAACCTTTTTCAAAAGCCCAACTAACTTGTCCTTTTTTGATAAATACGAAATATTAAACTTTCTGAAATGTACGCAAATTATTTATTAATAGGGGTTGTATTTTGCTCACCGATGCACACCAAACAATGACGTCATCATATTAAATATTTTTACAGCGCTAATCAACACACGATTTTTCAACTAACTGCTGTAGACTGTCGTAAATCGTTCCTCAGCGTTCCACATCCAGGGAGTGAGTGAGTGAGTGACCTGGGCTTTTATATTATTTATATTAATGAATTTAATAAATTAAAAACGTAAGTTCTCATAAGAAAATTAAATTTTGCTGTGAAATAATATACTTGTAGAAACTGAAGTATTGCCAAAGATGGATAGAAAATTATTTACAGGCTTTAAAAAAACGAAAAGTAGTGCAATCGCGGGATTCCGAAATGTCATTATTAGAAGATTTTGAGGCGTCTGCAGCATCTGACTTATCATTGGCATTGAGGACATCAGTGCAAGTCAACAGCCGTACACAGCTGAGGCTACTGTTTATAATTTGATTGTCGCTGACACTTATTCATTTTCTAAATTGGATATTGGAAGGTATGTCTGAGCACATGACCTTTCAAATGAGTGGAAATTGCAGCTGATTAGTGATAGTTGCACTCCTGATAAAATGTATGAGTTAAGAGCTGATAGTGAAGGAAACAGAGTTTTTAGTTTTTAGATATGCATGGTTACCAAACTATTCACCGTGGATTTTATACTCGCAAATGTTAAAAGGTGCCTTTTGTAATTATTGTGTGTTGTTTCCGCAAAAAGTAAATCGAGGAATACAGTTAGCATTTGTCATCAAACCATGCAAAAAAATATATAGATTTTAACGAAGATCCACGTAACCACATGCAAAGCACATGACACAAAGGCTATCATGAAGATGCAACTGCAACCAATTTTGTTGCATTATTGAAAGCCAAAGCAGTTTCTATGGATGGGCAGTTGGACTCATCATTTAGAAGAAAAATTCAAAAAAATCGCAACAAACTGAGACCCATCATTTTTATAATCCTATTTTGCTGCTTGCATGATTTAGCACTTTGTGGAAAAGAATTAAATTCTGGTAAGTTTTATGACCTGTTAGAGTTTCATGCAATCTGGAGATGAATTTCTTGGTAATCAATAATTTATCAATTGGTTGTAGTAGTGCCAGGTATATCTCAGCAACCATGCAAATCACTGTAATCGAAATTTGTGGGTCTCTCTAGCGTGAAGACATTGTTTGTGAAGGAAATAATTCAGTTGCATTTTTTATACTTGCCGACGAGACAACTGACATTTCGGGCATTGAGTTGATGTAACTTGGTGTTAAATTTGTTAAAGAACAAAATGGAAAAAATGATGGTCGCAGAAGTAATCCTGGGATATATTCCAATTGTCTATAGAACAGTTGAAGGTTGAGCCAACACTATCATTACAAATTCATTAGAATTTGGATTAGATATGACAATGCTTGTTAGTTAAGGATACTGTGGTTGTTTTAAAATGGCAGATAAAGAAGGAGGAATCCAAGCAATAATTAGAAAAAATTCCCAAAAGCAGCATTTGTAGATTTGCAGTTCACATAAACTTAATCTTGTCGTGAACGATTTAAATAATGTGAATACTATACGAAACCTAATAGGAACAATTAAATCAATTAAAGTGTTTTCCGAGAAAGTAATCAGCGAAAAAAACTAAATCAAAATGTTCATTTGCTATGTGAAACTCTATAGACACATAAATATAAATGCTTGCGTATTTTTGCTAAAAATGTGACAGAAATTTTATTTACAACAATCAGTAATGTTATCAGTTATTCTTGCAGATATAATTCGTTTTTTATGTTTGATATGTGTACACTGTCTTCAATGTAATTAACTTGCAGGGAATTTACTTCAGTTTTATTGTAACAAATTTATGACATTTTTCTAAAATCAAGGGGGGGCAAATTCCCCACTTGGCCCCCTGTATACGCCCATGCCTATAATTACTGAATAAATGGCATGTCCTCTTCACATCAGGTCCTATAATATTCACATTCATAACATGTCATCTTGATATGACATTCAAAATAATGACATCTATAACATGTACACTTCACATCAGAAACCTTCAATGAATACACCTGTGACATGTCATGTTATTATCAAGTCTAACAGTAATGACATCCATGGCACATTCAACGCCAGTCCATAAGCCATCAAGACAAAATTTATATTTGAAACCGAAATTTTTCACAAAGTTGAAGTCCATCAAGATGACCAAGTCACTACACCCTCTCACGTGACTCGTCCACTGATCAAATGTATGAAAATGGGGGCATGGATCAAATGTATGAAAATGAGGGCACGGGCATCGATCAAATGTATGAAAATGGGGGCACGGGCATGGATCAAATGTATGAAAATGGGGGATGGATCAAATGTATG
The DNA here is from genome assembly GCA_002072015.1 of Radix auricularia. Taxonomy (NCBI): domain Eukaryota; kingdom Metazoa; phylum Mollusca; class Gastropoda; family Lymnaeidae; genus Radix; species Radix auricularia. The sequence goes on from MUZC01004765.1 coordinate 98,635, forward strand.
GAAATGGGGGCACGGGCATGGATCAAATGTATGAAAATTGGGGGATGGATCAAATGTATGGAAATGGGGGCACGGGCATGGATCAAATGTATGAAAATGGGGGCATGGATCAAAGGTATGAAAATGGGGGCATGGATCAAAGGTATGAAAATGGGGGCATGGATCAAATTCAGAGATTTTTTTTTTTTAATATCCCAAAAAATAATTAATAGAAATCTTTTGTTTACATGATTTTTGTTGTTTGTTCGTTAGCGAAGGCTACCTGCAGATACGTTCGTTATTTTTTTTCAGGTTGGCTCTTTTTATATTGATGTCCTTTTATATCTGCAGAATCTGCGCCTTATTTATACAGCTCTGTCTTGTATTACACATCTTTCTGACCACAAACCAATATCTTGTATTTCAAATCTTTCTTGCTCCATACCAATATCTTGTATTACAATTCTTTCTTGCCCCATACAAATGTCTTGTATTACAAATCTTTCTTGCCCCATACAAATGTCTTGTATTACAAATCTTTCTTGCCCCATTGCCCCATACAAATGTCTTGTATTACAAATCTTTCTTGCCCCATACAAATGTCTTGTATTACAAATCTTTCTTGCCCCATACCAATATCTTGTATTACAAATCTTTCTTGCCCCATACAAATGTCTTGTATTACAAATCTTTCTGACCACAAACCAATGTCTTGTATTACACTTTTTTCTTGCCACATACAAACAAATGTGTTGTGTTTTATTGCACCTCCTTATACCCACATAAATGTTTTTTTAAAATTACATTCAAATCTTCCTGGTTCCTTACATTAAGTAGAATGATATATATCTTAAAACTCCATAATACCATAGTTCGCTCCATCGTTATCAGCAGTTTCACACGTCAGATATCACCTAATCCTCTATGCAAATTAACCACCGTTATAAGCAATTTCATTCGTCCACATATGCATATCACAAACCCTTTTGAATCATGGCCGCGTTTTTATGCTGAAAGCTTCAATCGGCGTCTCTCACCTCGCTGAGCCACTATTAGCATTTAAACTTGAGCTTTTATCATTCGTATCACGTCTCATTATGTTGTCTGCTTATGACGTCAGACTTGTTGAGGAGGGTCACCGACATACGGCACCCCGGGAGACACTTTTTTCCTGTATCATTTGAGGGGGCGTCATTTTCAGCTTATTGCCACGTTTTTTGGAGAAGGGGAGGCAAGGATGTTAATCTTCAACGAGTGGCACTAACACTGACTACGCCGCTGATGTTGAAAAACATTCATAACGCGATTTAATACAACCGATTTTGTTTACCAAACAAAAAAAAAGTCCACCCCTCTGTGGCTCAAAGCACGAGTACGGAAAGGGAAACTGTCACCTACAGGAAACTGATAGATTAAGCGAGTAAAGCCCATGACAGATTAAGCGAGTAAAGCCCATGACAGATTAAGCGAGTAAAGCCCATGACAGATTAAGCGAGTAAATCCCATGACAGATTAAGCGAGTTAAGCCCATGACAGATATTAAAACTACTGGAATCTGCGTGTGGTACCTGTGGGGGAGGGGATATTGTAAGGAAGGAGCTGGACGCGGTGGTCGAGTGGCATGCGCGCGCGCTCGACTGGCACTCCGATGGTCACGGGTTCGAATCCATGGGAAGCCAGGGACTTGCTCCAGGGGCCCAGGGCGTCCCCGAGTCCCACCCAGCTCCAAATGGGTGAAAAGCGGCGGGGTAATGCGTGGAACCCCCAGCCGTGGCATGTGAGCGCTGCATCACTTGCAAAAAAAACAACTGCTGCCTTGCAGATGGTCTTGGCTGACAAAAGGCTATGGAAGCAAATCCAGAAAATACAGCAGGCTGAAGTCGGAGACCACGGGCCAATTGGTGCAAAACTCGTGGCATTCAAAACTCAATGTTCAATATTGAGAACGAAGAAGAAGAAGAAGAATATGAACCTGGCCAAGCGGCTTGTCAAAGACTGAAAGCAAAGCGCAAAAACAACGCCCACAATGGCCTCCGATTTCAACTACTCTCCGTGTCTCATGACTTCGGAGTTTATTTCTCCAAGTCTCGCATGTGACCATCTAAACCTGTGTTTGGTGCGTGCCGTTGAGATGTACATGTCTTCAGCACCCCCACCCCACCATCTCAATACTGTAACGAGCCCGGCTCTTGTGATTCTAAGAACGATCCTTCGACTGTCGCTGTCCGAAACAGAATATCCATTTTTTAAAATATACTTTTATAAATTTAGAACTGTCTCAATGTGAACTTTTGAGACTTCAGAAAGAATTCAGACAAAACTCAGACAGGACGTAGCACGGGTCCCTCCATGGACTTAGCTAATTTCACGGACCTAGAATCCAGGCACAGATCAGAGGTACTAAGATTTTTTTAAATTCAATCATCAATGAGTTTGTGGTGAGTAAGTGCAAGGCTTACTTAGAATGAACAGAGACACTGACAGTTCCGTAAGGCCGCTTAGTTAGAATGAACAGAGACACTGACAGTTCCGTAAGGCCGCTTAGTTAGAATGAACAGCGACACTGACAGTTCCGTAAGGCCGTCTGGTGTAGGTAATAGGCTAAGAGAACCAAACTGTTAGAATGAACAGAGACACTGACAGTTCCGTAAGGCCGCTTAGTTAGAATGAACAGCGACACTGACAGTTCCGTAAGGCCGTCTGGTGTAGGTAATAGGCTAAGAGAACCAAACTCGCTCTGCTGGACTTTGCATGAGACAAAGTGGTTGTGACCTGCCAGAAACGTATTGGCACAATCCTGGCGGCTGAAAGGTGAACGTCCCCGAGGACACAGGAGAAGCAGGAGTTCAGCCTCATAACAATACGAGAATTTGGAGGAATAGGCATGAGCGAATGCGGCTCTGCCTTTTATAAACAAACATGTAACACTGGCTGAACAAAAAATATTTACATTCCTCCCCAATGCGTTACATTTTGTCAAGGAGCCAGGATTTTATTGCAGTTTGTATGTGCCTTTAAAAATATATTTTCTATTTAAAGTAATGACCCTTTTATATCGATCGATAAGCATACGCTAAATATTTCAGTTTTGCTAAATGCTCAGTAAAATTCAACGTGCGCAAAATAATATCTCTCTGAGCTGTTCATGTCATTCAGATCTAAAATGAACTCTTAAATAATTCATTGGGTTTGGCATCAATCGATAACTGAGTAGTTAATAGCGTCCAGACAAGATCAATCGATAACTGAGTAGATCATTGCGTCCAGACAAGATCAATCGATAACTGAGTAGATCACTACGTCCAGACAAGATCAATCGATAACTGAGTAGATCACCACGTCCAGACAAGATCAATCGATAACTGAGTAGATTACTACGTCCAGACAAGATCAATCGATAACTGAGTAGATCACTACGCCCAGACAAGATCAATCGATAACTGAGTAGATCACTACGTCCAGACAAGATCAATCGATAACTGAGTAGATGATTACATTAAGACAAGATCAATCGATACCTCAGTAGATCATTGCGTCCGGACAAGATCAATCGATAACTGAGTAGATCATTGCGTCCCGACAAGATCAATCGATAACTTAGTAGATGATTACATCAAGACAAGATCAATCGATAACTGTTAGATGATAACGTACAGATAAGATCAAAATTTTGATGGCCTGTAAAATTATTCCTTACACAAAAGATGGGAACTCATATACGAAGCTAGGCCTTGAGCATCAAATTAGAGTGATGATTTGGCAACAATCTTTACATAGTTCTGCACACTATCATGTACACACTGCTGCGACACTATTATGTACACACTGTGGTGACACTATTATGTACACACTGCTGTGACACTATTATGTACACATTGCTGTGACACTTTTATGTACACACTGCTGTGACACTATTATGTACACACTGCTGTGACACTTTTATGTACACATTGCTGTGACACTTTTATGTACACACTGCTGTGACACTATTATGTACACACTGCTGCGACACTATTATGTACACACTGCTGCGACACTATTATGTACACACTGCTGTGACACTATTATGTACACATTGCTGTGACACTTTTATGTACACACTGCTGTGACACTATTATGTACACATTGCTGTTACACTATTAGGTACACACTGCTGTGACACTATTATGTACACACTGCTGTGACACTTATATGTACACATTGCTGTGACACTATTATGTACACATTGCTGTGACACTGTTATGTACACACTGCTGTGACACTATTATGTACACATTGCTGTGACACTATTATGTACACATTGCTGTGACACTATTATGTACACATTGCTGTGACACTATTATGTACACACTGCTGTGACACTGTTATGTACACATTGCTGTGACACTATTATGTACACATTGCTGTGACACTCTTATGTACACACTGCTGTGATGTTATTATTTACACACTGCATAATTGTGACATTACACATTGAAATGCTTGTTTTGTAGTTTCACCTTCTATAATTAAAGGTAAGCAGCTATTTCATTATTTATGGCGTTATGTCTTCATAGTTCAATCCTAGTAGTTAGAGAGGACAGTGGATTCAAGCTATAATAAAGTGCAGCGGCCTGTGACATACTTCTGTTACCAGTCAAAATACACATCAAGAGGAAGAAGTCATCATTTAGTTTTAACGCTAGAAACTCTGATGTTTGTCCCTTGTTGCCCTGCGATCCATCTTTAATACAAGACTCAGCTAAAATGTGTCTTATATTTAAAAATCAACAGTTCATAATGGGACATGTAACACAGTCACAGACAATATCCCAGCGTCCACTATTACAGTTTATAAGCCGCCGCCATTTTGACTACCACCCGCCAACTTCGAAATGAGTTAGCTCCCCCTTGTCCCGAGCAGACGTCTAATTTATCGACACGTCAGTTGTCTACTCTTCTGAATAGTTACAAATTGGGGTTGTCTCCCTCCCTCACTCCCTTCTCATCACTGTCCGAGTCCTTGTGGTCAATACAGACTTCATTTGTGCCGACCTACAAAGATGGACACCAGGTGATGGTCTCAGCGTCAGGGCCGTTGTTCTTTAGTCTGATCGTTGGCTTAAGCCAAGACTAGGAAAATTTAAAACAACAACACCGGAATGGAGCTGTGTCCTTAAATTCCATTCATTTTTTACTCAATGAGTTTATTACATCTAGATAAAGCATGTGAGGCCTTGACAGTGAATATGCTTATACAAGATTATAACGTATTGGTCAATCATGAACATGCGCATAGTACATACAGCATTGCCATAACAACGGACTTCAACGGAGTGTTGGCATTCAGTGGGCCTGGAATTTTTATCTCTCATGTTCTCCCCCTCAATCTTTAAGGGAAAAGCATACAGTATATACTCGTTCTATAGCCCGTTCGTTCATAAGACGACCCCCGAACTTTTCCCCTCTAGATTTTGTCCTAAAAGGTCGGCTTTAGAACGAGTATATCCGGTATGCCATGAGCAATGAATCATAAAATAAAATCTGAGCCCTAGAAACAACGAACGTCCACTTTCAACACACGCCACCCCAACCCACCTCACTCCACTTCTTAAGACACTGGAGTTAGCACTTGTCTCAAGTTCTCATCTTTTGATATAAACGCCTGCTTGCAGTGGCACAAATTGACTGCCCCCGTACCATTTCTCATCTTTTGATATAAACGCCTGCTTGCAGTGGCACAAATTGACTGCCCCCGTATCGTTCAATCCATTGATCCACCGCGTTCTCCTGAGAATAACAAGAACCCTTCAGCCAAGTTTTGATTGGTTTTTTATGTTTTATAAAGTTCTCTAACCTCTTACACTATTACACTTACAGTATAAAAGTTACACTTATATAAAAGAAGTTTTGTTATGTTAAGTATTATACACTATTCAAGATGCTCTACATTATACGTTTTCTAATGTTCTATACGTTAGAACTATAAACATCCTGAAGCCTATGAAACGAAATGTTGGCTCACAAAACCGACATCATAGAAAAAGTAACGGAAGCTGTTAAATCTTGGGAAATATGGCAAACTTTGAAGATGGATTATGAAATTTGATGGCGGCCTCCTTTTGAGAAAAAATGTTACTTCCTGTATTAAAGCAGTATATCCATGTCGAGAACACACACACGCATGCACGCACTCACATCCCCCCACATACACACTCATACAGACACACACACAAAATATAGAAACATTAATGAGAACGTTAAAATGCACTTGTTTTGGTGTAGATTAGAAAATAGTTCATTATATAATTAACTTTAGTAGAAATATAACATTGCTTATTCCTGATGCAGGTGATCAAAAAGTAAATAATAAAGGGAAGCCATTCGTATTTAATAAAGGGTAGCCGTACGTTATGAATGAAGAGGAGCCATACCTATTTAATAAAAGTCAATTATACGTACTTAATATAGGTTTTCGTGTGTAGTTAATAGAGAGTTTTTCTATACGTATTTTATTAGTTTGATAAAAACGAATGTATTACCAAGTATTTAAATATAAGATACAAGCGTATTATCATGAAAAGGCTAGTTTAGTATAACTCGTGCAAGTAACACTGTAGGAATTATATTCTCAACAAACCAACACAATAAAGAAATATTAATACAATATCTTTAGTTAGCAAACTGCCTACCATAACCAACATAAGATAGACTGCCTACCATAACCAATAAACGATAGACTGCCTACCCTAACCAACATAAGATAGACTGCCTACCCTAACCAACATAAGATAGACTGCCTACCATAACCAATAAACGATAGACTGCCTACCCTAACCATTAAACGATAGACTGCCTACCCTAACCAACATAAGATAGACTGCCTACCCTAACCAACATAAGATAGACTGCCTACCATAACCAATAAACGATAGACTGCCTACCATAACCAATAAACGATAGACTGCCTACCATAACCAATAAACGATAGACTGCCTACCCTAACCAATAAACGATAGACTGCCTACCCTAACCAACATAAGATAGACCGCCTACCCTAACCAACATAAGATAGACTGCCTACCCTAACCAACATAAGATAGACTGCCTACCATAACCAATAAACGATAGACTGCCTACCATAACCAACATAAGATAGGCTGCCTACCATAACCAACATAAGATAGACTGCCTACCATAACCAATAAACGATAGACTGCCTACCATAACCAACATAAGATAGACTGCCTACCATAACCAACATAAGATAGACTGCCTACCAAAACAAACATATGAGATGCTGTCAACTAGAGGAAACCTTTTAGATGCAGTTTTTTGGTGTAAAAATCTTCACAGCTTTATATTTATTGATATTCTACAACTATCTCAGTGTGTGCTTAATAAATATTTCAGCTTGACATGACATGAATGTTGACATTATCTCCACACTGGTAGCTGTCGGTATTGGTTGATTAAAACAGCTGCTGTAGTTACCATGGAGATGTGTATTAAAACAGCTGCTGTAGTTACCACGGAGATGTGCATTAAAACAGTTGCTGCAGTTACCATGGAGATGTGTATTAAAACAGCTGCTGTAGTTGCCATGGAGATGTGTATTAAAACAGCTGCTGTAGTTACCATGGAGATGTGTATTAAAACAGCTGCTGTAGTTGCCATGGAGATGTGTATTAAAACAGCTGCTGTAGTTACCATGGAGATGTTCATTAAAACAGCTGCTGTAGTTACCATGGACACGTTCATTAAAACAGCTGCTGTTGAGCATACAATAATCAAAGTTGTTTCATTTCAATTCATGTCCGGGCAGTAAGGGGAATGTGGGAACATGTAGTTTAAATGTTCACATCTTTTTCTAGTTTAATTTTTCACATCTAGTTGAACTGTTACTTGTGCTCATTAATAACGAGGAGGGGCGCCAACCTAAGCCATTCATTAAGAATAGATCAACAACGATAAACACAACAAGAGTTCAGGCCCTTTCGCTAACCTCCGGTATTTGTTCACAGTACACTTGCGCTCTCTGCCAAACATCGGCATCTACCCGCATTGATTCGTGTGAGCTGTGAACGCACTCAGTATCAGGTTATAAGAGGTTCTAAAAATAATTACAATTAACACCCTTCCAACCTCAGAATGCTATGGAATGTATGAGGGTGATGTTTGAAATCTCGTGTCGAGAACAATGTCGCTAGAAAGTAAATCGCTTACTCATTCGATGATGACATCAAGAAAGGAAACGAGTCGACCCATTTATGTTCGATTAACAAAGTTCAAAAGGTCACAAACGTGAAAGTGATCAAATGCTCTAAATGGCCATGGACACAGAGCGCGATCAAACTAAATATGTGAACATAAAAACAGAAAATTGTTGTTATGATTGTGCACGTGTGTTCATTTCGCTCTCTCATCTCAGTGGGGCACTGACAGAAGGCGAGATAGCAGGAAGTGACGTCACGATTCGGCCTTCATGCAGGGTGTTAATGGGTTCGTTCAATGAAGACTAATTGCTTGACGGGTCATGTCAGTAATAGCTCTGTAAGGAACGTTTTCATTGGCCAATGTAGCACGAGATGAAAATGCTCGCCTCAAGGTAACGAAGAAGAACTCATTAGAGTAATTCAGAGAGGTTATTTGGGGGGGGGGGGATTAGTTAGTCTTTTATTTGCTCCGTAAATGGGACATAATTCACTTTGTAGTTCTATCATTTGTTATAATGGATGTTGTGCACTTTGTATTTCTATACCATACAATTAATTCTCATTGTATTCACGACACACATCACATACACCACACACATCACATACACCACAAACATCACACTTACCACACACATCACTTACACCACACACATCACATACACCACACACATCACATACACCACACACATCACATACACCACACATATTCCATACACCACACACATCACATACACCACACATATCACATGCACCACACACATCACATACACCACACACATCATATACACAACACACAACACATACACAAAACACACCACACACATCACAATCGGATACCACAGAACCACACACATAAAAGAAACTACACATATCACAGACACCAAACACATTACATCACAGAAACCTAACACACCAAAGACACTGCAAACATCATTATCATCACGCACTTTACAAACATCAAATATGCCACTCACATCACATCACAGACACCACACACATACAGGCACAACAAAATCTAAAAGCGACACATGTACTTCAGTCACCTCAAACAGAAAAAAATCCCCAGATATCCCAATCACTCGTATCTTAAAATCATCCCGTATGCTACAAACACCGCACTGCCATAAAGCAACAAACACCATATGATAACATAACATCTTCACATGCACAGTGTTATAGCACCTTTCAGAGACTTCCTGGTGAACGTTGTGTTTGATGAGCCGACCATTGGCCAATGAGAATCGTCTTTTTTCCTCACGTGGGCATGTTTATGTTTGTATAAATAAAGATAACCATGTGTTGGAAAGAATAAACTTTGCTATGTTCTAATAGGATAATATCGTATGAAGGTTTATGCATTAAAAAAAAAAACGGTTAACTTCTTATAGAATATCAAGCAATTAGTTACATTCTGTTATGATTCTAATTGAATTGATGTTAGTGCAGTAGCTTCTTTTAACATTCGAAAATGGAAATATTTGTAAAGAAAAGTTTATACGTTTTCTCAGATTTACCAATCACGTTGTATTTCATTATGTACTTCACAGTTACATCAGTAGCAAAACGTTCAGTTATAATCGTAATGGAAAACTTTTGGAGAACTTCATTGTCTAGAAGCGGTCAGACATTAAAAAACTACAGTTACAAAATGACCAGTCGAAATCTTTGCTAAAAATTTGTCACTAACTCACTTGTCTCCTGCATATGTCTATATCACAACATTCATGGCATTAGTCCCTCTACAATGTAAACTGTTATGAGTTGTCTGACTTGAACTCAAAATGGGGTTTTATTGGCTCTGTTCATTTCTTACAATTGAAATGAAGTAGTTATATAAAGATCGGCATTTATACAAATACGAGCAAAATACCCGTGCTACGCTACGGGGTAGGCACAATAAGAATAACTTTATTTTGTTTTGGGTCTTAAATTCTCCTTAAAAATGAATGTAAACGCATTTGAAAATTAGAGTAGTGATAAATCAAACCCCTTCTTAATAAAAACAACGATATGTGTGTCGAGAAAAATAAAATTATCATTAATTTAAATATTACCCATCAATTTTGGTATTTCTTCTTTAATATAGCATCATTATTATCATCTTTGGCTCTACAGCCCATATAGGGCCCTGGCTTGCTCCACCACATCCTTCCAGCTACAGCCCTTGTAGGAACCTGGCCTGCTCAACCACATCTTTCCATTCAGATCGATTGATGTTTTTTTTTCACCATGCTCGAACCCCTTTAATAACGCATGCTATGTACTCTACAAAATCTAACGGTCAAGGCTCACTTTCTTTTCACGTGAATTAAAACACGAAAACAATATCTTTTCACATGATTTCCTTTGTTCTTAGAAATAACTCACTAAACACCCTTTTCATTGAATGTCTAAGCATGAAATTAGTTCAAGACGAATAGGATATTTTTAGCCAGATAATA
>MUZC01004765.1:118816-130700 GCA_002072015.1 Radix auricularia
CCCACAAACAATGACTATAGTCCATGACCCACAAACAATGACTATAGTCCATGCCCAACAAACAATGACTTTAGTCCATCCCCCACAAACAATGACTATAGTCAGTCCCCTACAAACAATGACTAAATCGTATACCTCAAACATTGACCCCCAAACACTGACCCCAAACACTGACCCCAAACACTGACCCCAAACACTGACCCCAAACACTGACCCCAAACACTGACCCCAAACACTGACCGCAAACACTGACCACACGGTGTACTCACAGTTAAAGGCAAACTCTGCTGGGTCACTGTCGTCCACTGCTATCAAGACAATGGCCCTGAACTTTGACATGTCCGCTCTGGAATCTATCGCCATCATTGGTGACACACAAGTCACACAACGGGTGGGGAATGCCTGCAGCACAGGTCAGACTGACCAATGGATGCCTGAGATCTGACGCTCCCTGGAATGGACCGTCTTTGAGTTTAGCTGTTACTAGCGTGTGATCCGACTCTGTTGTGTAATGGAGTCACATTTACACTGATTACGTCACACCTCACAGTTTTGTGTTGTTAGGTTTTGTTTCCAGCGTAAATCTTTGTAAAAAAAAACAATTATTTAAAAAAGGAATAGAAATAAATAAAGTCAATCAACGACCCACAGCGGATGACGTAAATAAAGAAATGACGTTATAGTTATAGTAGAGCATCACATGCTGAGCCTTGAGACTACAATGACGAAAAGAGGTCAGCAGCAATGTATCACAACTATCCTCAAGTTTTTGGATATGTGGACTCCTTAATCTTCAGTGTGTCACAAACCAATACTCGCACGATCAAATGTCACTTTTTGAATTGCTTCAATCTCCCAACAAAGAAATCCTGATAGTTTATAACCTACAGGTATTTATGAACCTTCTAAGGTAATACAACGACTTAACGCTTACTAAGCTATTTACCGGTCATACTACTGCAGTCTCTATCCTGACATACTTAATCATACTACGAATACAGTATACACTCTCCGGTTATACACAATAAACTAGGTTACCATCTGCCTATACGGCGTTAAAGTAGGTTAGCATCTGCCTATACGGCGTTAAAGTAGGTTAGCATCTGCCTATACGGCGTTAAAGTAGGTTAGCATCTGCCTATACGGCAGTAAACTAGGTTAGCATCTGCCTATACGGCATTAAACTAGGTTAACATCTGCTTATACACAATAAACTAGGTTAGCATCGGCCTATACGGCTTTAAGTAGGTTAGTATCTGCCTATACGGCATTAAACTAGGTTAGCATCTGCTTATACACAATAAACTAGGTTAGCATCTGCCTTTACGGCGTTAAAGTAGGTAAGCATCTGCCTATACGGCATTAAACTAGGTCAGCATCTGCTTATACAAAATAAACTAGGTTAGCATCTGCCTATACGGCGTTAAAGTAGGTAAGCATCTGCCTATACGGCATTAAACTAGGTTAGCATCTGCCTATAGAGCAGTAAACTAGGTTAGCATCTGCCTATACGGCGTTAAAGTAGGTAAGCATCTGCCTATACGGCATTAAACTAGGTCAGCATCTGCCTACACGGCATTAAAGTAGGTAAACATCTGCCTATACGGCTTTTAACTAGGTCAGCATCTGCCTATACAGCATTAAACTAGGTTAGCATCTGCCTATAGAGCAGTAAACTAGGTCAGCATCTGCCTATACGCCATTAAATTAGGTCAGCATCTGCCTATAGAGCAGTAAACTAACTCTAGAAAAAACAGGTAAAGTAACTAAAGTTGTGAGCCTAGCACTAAGACGAAGAAAACCAAACAAACCTCAAAGGCTTGGATCAAAATAAGTTTACAGATTTGATCTCCTATCAAAACAAGGCAACTGATGCTGTAAACAATATTTGATCTGTTATCTAATTTGTGTCCAAACCAGCGGTGTTTTACTTGTTCTCGTTGTTCATTTTGACTCGCAGTCAAGTAGGTGATGATATTTTTTTCCAGCAAACATCCAACCTTGACGGATTGGCAGAAAATTGGCTCTTAACATTCGTACAGTTTCGACATTTTCGACAAATAAATATTATTATCTACTTGTTTAAACATTGAAACAAAACATTTTTTTTGTTGCAACGAATCTCGTCAATATACGTTGGTAAACAATTTGCCCCTAACGTTTCTACCACCAATGAAATCTGGTGGTGGTCCGCCCCTCGAACCCCTACCACCAATGAAGTCTTGTGGTGGCCCGCCACTTCAACCCCTCCCACCAATCCGCTGAGAGGGATTAAATAAGATAACAGGCAATTTCTTATTTTTATTTTATTTCCAGGGCATTTTGAAGTGCGTGTCAAGTCAGAGTTTCCATGGTAATTCAATTGAAGGATTTTTTTTTCTAAACAGGTAAAACGTGCAACAAGCGGGTAATGTGGATATAGTATTACTGACATATAACACAGATGGCTGTATGGGAACAGTACCATGTTGTGTGTTCTAGAGGGAACCTCTTGTGTGTAATATGTGTTTGTTGTACATAACGGGATTGTAATTGTTTACTGGGTGTCTACTGGTTGTGCGTGCCTGTTGCGCACAATTCGCGTGTGCTCTTTGTGTACCTGATGTGTACACGTCACATGTAGCTCGTTGTGTACCTGGATTGTACACATCACGAGTGTGCGTTGAGGGCAACCCGTTCAGTTGAAACAGAACACGCGACGTCATGCTTGGTGTTACCACCCTCCCTCCCTGGCTCGGAAAGTGCTCACCTACATATCTCGTGTGTAGCTGTTATCTAAGGCTAATCAACAAGGTTGTTTGTATTTGCATTACATAATCACAATATAAACAGGGCTGTTTTTACATATAATACATAATTCCAATATAAACAGGGCTGCCTGTACATATAATACATAATCCCAATATAAACAGGACTGTTTGTATATATAATACATAATTCCAATATAAACAGGGCTGTCTGCACATCTAAAACTTGTACCCACGATAAACAGAGCTGTCTGTAAACAGTATCCCAATGTAAACAGAGCTGTCTGTAAACAGTATCCCAATGTAAACAGCTTAGGGCTGCCTGTACATGTAACACATAACACCAATGTCGAGATGACGTTAAAATGACTGTCATCCCATGACGAAGTAAACCCCAACAAAAGAACTAGAGCAGGAGGTTTTTCTAAAAATGTTGTAAACATAAAGTGATGTATGTTTATGTTTATATTTGTATTACTTTTTCAATAATGTAATTTTTAACCATGAAGAAAAATGCATTTGTCCCTTCACTTTTTTATCAAATATGTGACAGGTTAGGCTTGATGTCAAGTTAGTTATAAAGTTACAAAGCTGTTGTTATTTCAAGCAAGCAATTTAAAATTTAACAATTTCATTTACAAGTAAAGTATGTCAAGGGTGGTATAGCTAAAGCTGGTGTCACGCCTTAAATGACAAAAATCTGGACAGCCTGGAGGTCATTACAGACAGTTACGGTACACTGTATTGTAGCTGCTTTCTCATCCAAGGACAGCTATGAGTTATGTACCAGAATATTTTGTACATTAACACTTCAAACCTCCAGATCTTGATAGCTTTCAAAACTGGAGGTTTGGAAGATATCAAGATCTTGTTTACTTCAAACCCTCCAGATCTTCATATATTTCAAACCTCCAGATCTTGATATATTCCAAAGCTCCAGATCTTGATATATTCCAAATCTCCAGATCTTGATATATTCCAAAACTTCAAACCTCCAGTTCTAGACATCTTCCAAAACTCCAAAAGTCCAGATCTTGATATCTTCCAAACCTCCAGATATTTATATATTCCAAAACTTCAAACCTCCAGTTCTAGATATCTTCCAAAACTCCAAAACTCCAGATCTTGATATCTTCCAAACCTCCAGATATTTATATATTCCAAAACTCCAAACCTCCAGATCTTGATATATTCCAAAGCTCCAGATCTTGATATATTCCAAATCTCCAGATCTTGATATATTCCAAAACTCCAAACCTCCAGATCTTGATATCTTCCAACATTCCAAACCTCCAGATCTTGATATCTTCCAAACCTCCAGATCTTGATATATTCCAAAGCTCCAGATCTTGATATATTCCAAAGCTCCAGATCTTGATATATTCCAAAACTTCAAACCTCCAGTTCTAGATATCTTCCAAAACTCCAAAACTCCAGATCTTGATATCTTCCAAACCTCCAGATATTTATATATTCCAAAACTCCAAACCTCCAGATCTTGATATATTCCAAAACTTCAAACCTCCAGTTCTAGATATCTTCCAAAACTCCAAAACTCCAAATCTTGATATCTTCCAAACCACCAGATATTTATATATTCCAAAACTCCAAACCTCCAGATCTTGATATATTCCAAATCTCCAGATCTTGATATCTTCCAAAACTCCAAACCTCCAGATCTTGATATCTTCAAAAACTTCCAACCTCCAGAACTTGATATTTTCCAAAACTCCAAAACCTCCAGATCTTGATTATATTCCAAAATTCCAAACCTCCAGATCTTGATATCTTCCACAACTCCAAACCTTTCGATCTTAATATCTTCCAAAACTTCCAACATCCAGATCTTGATATCTTCCACAACTCCAAACCTTTCGATCTTAATATCTTCCAAAGCTTCCAACATGCAGATCTTGATATCTTCCACAACTCCAAACATTTAGATCTTAATATCTTCCAAAACTTCCAACATCCAGATCTTGATATCTTCCAAAACTTCCAACTTCCATTTCTTAGTATTTTCATGTGTAGATTAAAACGTCGCCAATAGACATAGATGCCAGGATCATCAATATACAGGTTGTATAGATGAACAAGCAGGAATTCAGTTTTAAAATAAGAGACAGACGTCCATTAATCCAACCCCGCCTGTAATCACGTCCATGAAAACGGGATGCTCACGACGTCACAGTATTTTCCGTAACTTACATTGTCTAGTCTGACCAGCGTATATCACAAGGTTAAACAAGTTTTGAAAGATGCACATGTCAAGAAAGAAGGCTTCAATCATTCACAAGGCTCAATAGTCCAATGGTTCTCATAGTCAACAAGGTCCCAGTAGCCATCAGATGCTATAGTTCCCCAGGTACCAATAGGCCATCAGTTGCTATAGTTCCCCAGGTCTCAATATGCCATCAGTTGATGTAGTACCCCAGTTCCAAATAGGCCATCAGTTGCTATAGTTCCCCAGGTCCCAGTAAGTCATAAGGTACTATAGTCCCCAGGTCTCAATATGCCATCAGTTGCTATAGTTCCCCAGTTCCAAATAGGCCATCAGTTGCTATAGTTCCCCAGTTCCAAATAGGCCATCAGTTGCTATTGTTCCCAAGGTCCCAGTAGGTCATCAGGTGCTATAGCTCCCGAGGTTTCAATATGCCATCAGTTGCTATAGTTCCCCAGGTCCCAATAGGCCATCAGTTGCTATAGTTCCCCAGGTCTCAATATGCCATCAATTGATTGCTGTAGTTCCCCAGGTCCCAATAGGCCATCAGTTGCTATAGTTCCCCCAGGTCTCAATATGCCATCAATTGATTGCTGTAGTTCCCCAGGTCCCAATAGGCCATCAGTTGCTATAGTTCCCCAGGTCTCAATTGCCATCAGTTGCTATAGTTCCCCAGGTCTCAATATGCCATCAATTGATTGCTGTAGTTCCCCAGGTCTCAATATGCCATCAGTTGCTATAGTTCCCCAGGTCTCAATATGCCATCAGTTGCTATAGTTCCCCAGGTCCCAATAGGCCATCAGTTGCTATAGTTCCCCAGGTCTCAATTGCCATCAGTTGCTATAAGTCCCCATGTCTCAATATGCCATCAGTTGCTATAGTTCCCCAGGTCCCAATATGCCATTAGTTGCTATAGTTCCCCAGGTCCCAATATGCCATCAGTTGCTATAGTTCCCCAGGTCCCAATAGGCCATCAGTTGCTATAGTTTCCCATGTCTCAATATGCCATCAATTGCTATAGTTCCCCAGGTCCCAATATGCCATCAGTTGCTATAGTTCCCCAGGTCCCAATATGCCATCAGTTGCTATAGTTCCCCAGATCCCAGTAAGTCATCAGTTCTTATAGTTCCCCAGGTCCCAATAGGCCATCAGGTGCCATAGTTCCCCAGGTCCAAGTAAGTCATCAGTCGCTATAGTTCCCCATGTTCCAAAATTCCATCAGGCCAAAAAGTCCACAGTTTCCAGTAGCGAAAGACTTCTGATAACGACAGACTTCAGATAACGACAGACTTCAGATAACGGCAGACTTCAGATAACGGCAGACTTCAGATAACTGCAGACTTCAGATATCGCAGACTTCAGATATCGCAGACTTCAGATAACGACATACTTCAGATAACGGCAGACTTCAGATAACGGCATACTTCAGATAACGACAGACTTCAGATAACTGCAGACTTCAGATAACGGCATACTTCAGATAACGACAGATTTCAGATAACGGCATACTTCTGACAACGGCAGACTTCAGATAACGGCAGACTTCTGATAACGGCAGACTTCAGATAACGGCAGACTTCAGATAACGGCAGACTTCTGATAACGGCAGACTTCTGATAACGACAGACTTCAGATAACGGCAGACTTCAGATAACGGCAGACGATTTGATGTGACATGAATGTCGAGAAGAAGACTTAATTTTAACCAGAAACAAAGCCTTACCATTTGTTGTCATCATCTTCTGTGATCTAAGCCCATATCGAGCTCATGTCAACAACATTTTATGACCTAATAAATTATATTCGATTTGTATGTGATCAGCATCATCCTAAAAAGATCGCCATACGTCATTGTTCTGTGTTTTATCTTCTTCTCTATTTTACATTCTCCCTCTCCGAAGCAAATCAACTTTTCCCTTGGTGTGACCCACTTAGACCGCCTCAATTTGGGCATCTCCCTAATCAAGTGCAACTACTCCTCTGCCCTTCCGTTTCTAAGTGATTTCTCTGGCCGAGTTCTATCGGTTTCTATGGCAACCACGCAGAGCGCTTGATGAGACAAATTATGATCTCAGGGTAGGGGGTCCACAGGGTAGGGGTGGGCTTAAAACCTTTCACACTGAATAACACAGCTCCAGGTTACGGCATTTATGGGGACAGTTTTGTGAACAGTTATTTAATAGAAATAAAAATACACAACTTAATAGAGGCAAAGTTTGTTTGACTTATCGTTTTAGACAAGTATATGTTCCTCAGTCTATTTCCACATCTTCTCTTCAGTCTATTTCCACATCTGGTACTCAGTCTATTGCCCCATCTGGTACTCAGTCTATTGCCACATCTGGTACTCAGTCTATTGCCACATCTGGTACTCAGTCTATTGCCCCATCTGTTCCTCAGTCTACTTGTCTATTTCCACATCTGCACCTCAGTCTATTGCTACATCTGGCACTTAGTCTATTTCCCCATCTGTTCCTCAGTCTACTAGTCTATTTCCACATCTGCTCCTCAGTCCATTGGCACATCTGGTACTCAGTCTATTACCACAGCTGCTCATCAGTCTACCAGTCTATTGCCCCATCTGCCCCTCAGTCTATTGCTACATCTGGTACTCAATCTACTGCCCCATCTGCTCATCAGTCTATTACCGCATATCCCTCTTAGTCTATTACGACATCTCCCCCTCAGTCTAGTGGCACATCTGCTCCTCAATCTATTGCAACATCCTTCCTTAGCCTATTTCAACCGTTAAGAACACGGTCATCAGCAGGCCTCGTCATGACATCAAAGATAAAGTCGTTTCTCTATCTATAACAGGCTTACCCCACTGATCTCAAACGTCAACAGATTCCATTACTTCTCCATCAATAAACAACACTTTTCCAGGCGTCACTCGTTTCTTACAACAGTTACATTTCTGTCCTATACTTAACAAGACCATTACAAATTATATATTGACGTCAAGATCATATCACATCGTAATGTCTGCCAGTTTACACAACACACACTGACGTCAAGATCGTGAATACTTAGTTGACGTTATTAACACCCCAAGCAAAGATCATTTTATTTGATACCGGCGCCCATATCTCATGGAGACCTCTATGCTATGGCGGATTAAGGGGGGGGGGCTGAACGGGCTAAAGCCAGGGGCCCCCGACGGTTTGGGGGCCCCCAAACTTTTTATATTTTATAATAAAAGTGTACAAATGTTTGCACGAACCCTTGGAAATATAATAAATAAAATAAAGTAATAAATATTATCTCTACAACTGGATTTAGTTGCCTCCCTTAGAGAACATAGTTTAAATTATTGTTTATATTTTTAAAATTTCTCCGCTGTGACGAGCGCCGCTGGCCGTGTGGAGAGAGTAATGGCTTGTGATGCAAGCGGCACCGGGTTCGATTCCCAGCAGTGGAATTAAAAGTTTTTGTTTTCACACTCAATTGTAACATAGCGGCGAACACTTCAAACAGATACTTTTTCGTGTTCGTTTTTTTTTTCATTATTAATATTAAGTTACAGTCTTATATTAGCTGTTAACAATCATTTTAAAGGACGCTGGCTGGATAGGGCCCCCATTTGATTGCAGCCCGGGGCTCCGTGCAGTCTTAATCCGCCCCTGCCTATATGTCATATTACCTCCCAATAACGACCATATTACGTCATCAGTTTATGATATCAGTAAGACATCGCATCATAAAACGGAAGGACTATGTCACCTTACGATGAATGGTGTCAACATCACGTGACCTGCTAATAAAGTGATGTTATTATAAACACAAATTTGAAATGTGAGTCTGACCAAAGTCCATCTACGACTTAGCTGCCTGAAGTCAACCTCGCCATTACTATAAACGGATTTAAAAAACACAACTGGATCAGAAACACCACAACTCTAACACTAAACTAGACCCTAACTCAAATAGAACAAGCAACAACAACTGAGTAAAATCACAGATAGATTCAAACGAATCAAAACCAAAACAAGCCAAAATGTAAACACAAATAAGTTTTAATATTTACAACAATTTTTTTTAAAAAAGAAAGAAAAAATAATATACCCACTGTAATTAAACCCACTATAATTAAACCCACTTTAATTTAACCCCGACATAATTTTATAGCTTAACCCATTTACCATTAGATCCAAATGAAACTACAATGAAACACTTCCAGATCTAAACAATGGGACAAACAACCCTGACTTTATTGAACTCAATTAGTCAACAGCACCTCGGTTTATGGAAGGTAATCCAAAACGCACACCCGCTATTAAGTAACTGCACGCGATAGTATCATAGAACTCGACTAATGTGAAACGAACGCTAAAATTTGTTTCATAATTGTCGTTACATTTAAAGGCGGTGAGGACATGGCTAATCGTTTCCACGCGGTATTGCCAGAATTTCAAGAGAATGTCTCACATTGAAAGGCTATAGAGTCAGCTCTCTAAGACATACCTATGTATTCCAGGGTAAAGAAGGGGCGTTCACTCACATCCAGTGTGAAATCATTGAGTAGTACTCCCAGTATGCACGTATCAAAAAACCGTTTGAGAGAGAGAGTAGGTAGTGGGGCTAGCGAAGTGTTCGCCTGTGTGTACTCACGTCTGTGCCGAGAGGAGCACGAGTTTCGTTGTCTCTCACCGTGCGAGTTTCACCGCCGCTTGTCGACAGGGGATGGGTTGGGGGGGGGGGCGGTGTGGATACACGAGTTTCTCAGTGTCTTAGACAGGACTTTAAAGATTGGTGGCCTTACAGGTGATTTATTTAGCCGTGGTGACTAGATCTTATTATTTGGCATCTCTTTGTAACAGTAACAGAATAGATAATAGGGGAGTACCGGATTTCGTCTCCTGCAAATCCTAAATCCGGCCATTTTTACAAAACCGGCTCCGGTCGAATTTCACTTCATAAATCCGGCCAAATCGGATTGAATTTGACTCTGTACATCCCTAATAAATACTGGGATTAAATAAAGGCTATGGCTTTAGATGACAGAAATTTTTAAGTTGCTTTTATTATTATGCTGCTGTTGTTTATGTAGCTGTTGTTTACGTAGCTGTTGTTAACGTAGCTGTTGTTAACGTAGCTGTTGTTTTAAATAAACTTCAAGTTCTCCGCAGCTAATATTCAGTGTTTTCTCCATCACGCTTAACATTTCACCACACTATTGTACCAAACAGGTTGATGGCTGTCCGTAGTAGTAGTACAGTATTGTTGTACCAAATTGGTTGATGGCTGTCTGTAGTTCAGTATTGTTGTACCAAACTGGTTAATGGCTGTCTGTAGTACAGTATTGTTTTACCAAACTGGTTGATGGCTGTAGTACGGTATTGTTGTACCAAACTAGTTGATGGCTGTCCGTAGTAGTTGTACAGTATTGTTGTACCAAACTGGTTGATGGCTGTCCGTAGTAGTAGTACAGTATTGTTGTACCAAACAGGTTGATGGATGTCCGTAGTAGTAGTACAGTATTGTTGTACCAAACAGGTAAACAGGTTGATGGATGTCCGTAGTAGTAGTACAGTATTGTTGTACCAAACAGGTTGATGGATGTCCGTAGTAGTTGTACAGTATTGTTGTACCAAACAGGTTGATGGATGTCCGTAGTAGTAGTACAGTATTGTTGTACCAAACTGGTTGATGCCTGTTTGTAGTACAGTATTGTTGTACCAATCTGGTTGATGGCTGTCCGTAGTACAGTATTGTTGTACCAAACTGGTTGATGACTGTCTGTAGTACAGAATTGTTGTATCAAACTGGTTGATGACTGTCTGTAGTACAGAATTGTTGTATCAAACTGGTTGATGACTGTCTGTAGTATGGTATGTTGTATCAAACTGGTTGATGACTGTCTGTAGTATGGTATGTTGTATCAAACTGGTTGATGACTGTCTGTAGTACAGAATTGTTGTATTAAACCGGTTGGTGACTGTCTGTGGTATGTTATGTTGTACCAAACTGGTTGATGGCTGTCTGTAGTATAGTATTGTTTCCACTAATTCATCATTTCCCAGGACTATGACAACACTTGACTGATTAAACCACACCCTAAGGGCGCTAAGTTCTGTTTGGGACCACTACATTTTAACTTCTCCCTAACTCATCAAGAGATACGACACTATGCTGACCTATGGAGACCTCATGGCGAAGCTTCTATTTTGAGTGAGTTTAGTTTATGGGCTGGCATAAATAGGCCTCTGGGAGGAATCAATCACAGATGTAACAACTAGATCTAGTGATAAATTAATACGTGTGCTTATTTGAAGTACATGCTTTATAAAAATAATAACAAGAAAATGTCAACTCAAAAACATTTTTAAAAAATTAAATTTAATATTCTAGTCCCCAAATTAGTTTATCAAACCCATATATTCACTATTTCCGCCCCACAAATTAGTTTGTAAAGTCAAAATACGGACTATTTTACACCACAAATAGTCTGTACTCTTAGACTCAAGGTTATTTAACACATAAAGTTTACATGCATTGCATCATTGCAAGGATTGCGTAATGGCATCTGTGCAAGGTTTCATTCCCAGCATGCATTGTCGGGACTGCTGACTTGGATTTCGAAATGACGTCACATCTCGTGCCTGGTCCCAGCTCCACACGCCAGGTAGCAGCGTGACGTGTGTAAATACAAGCTCTCCCGATATTTCAACGGCTTTCAAGCAGAGCCCGATGGCTAAGATGTAATTGGGTTCTAGCTCATAAAGTTCTAATGAAGCTCTCTATTTGTTTTTACAAGTGACTGAGACACAGGACGGATGTTGATGAATGGTGGGCACTGCTGCATGCACAGGTCGCTGTGGGGGCATGTTGGCGCAATTAACAAAGTGAATTAAGAATGCTGGAAGATCAACATGACTTGTATTTAAGAGATGTATTTGTGTGGGGGGGTGGGTGT
>MUZC01004765.1:130775-176233 GCA_002072015.1 Radix auricularia
GGGGGGTGATAGTTTGTGAGAAGGTTAGCGAGATGGTTTGTGATATGGTTTGTGATATGGTTTGTGAGATGGTTTGTGATATGATTTGTGATATGGTTTGTGAGATGGTTTGTGAGATGGTTTGTGATATGGTTTGTGAGATGGTTTGTGAGGTGGTTTGTGAGATGGTTTGTGAGATGGTTTGTGAGATGGTTTGTGAGATGGTTCGTGAGATGGTTTGTGAGATGGTTTGTGATACGGTTTCTGAGATGGTTTGTGAGATGGTTTGTGAGATGGTTTGTGAGATGGTTTGTGAGATGGTTTGTGATATGGTTTGTGAGATGGTTTGTGAGATGGTTTGTGATTCGGTTTTTGAGATGGTTTGTGAGATTGTTTGTGAGATGATTTGTGAGATGGTTTGTGATATGGTTTGTGAGATGGTTTGCGAGATGGTTTGTGGGATGGTTTGTGATATTGTTTAATCTATGCTTAAGCTTTGGATTTGTTAGACTGCTTTGTATTTAGGATTTATTAAGTTTGCGGGAATAAAGGGATGCAATGGAGTTGGGTAAGTTTGGCACATCAATGTTTGGGGGGGGGAAGCTTCCTAAAGTTTACTGTGTGTTCAACTCGTGTTTAACTGGAGGTACATCAACTAAACCAGACTACAGCCTGGTTATTCCAGGAGAAGTAAGTACATCAAGTGGCTACTAATATTTTGTTGTAGTTAAGTAAATTATTTGTTAATGTGTGGGGTTAATACTCTGGTAAAAAATGTCTGGTTTTTAAAACATGTAAGACAATGTCTTCATTGTTTTGTCCCGTGTATTCAAGATTCTATCGATGTTTTTTTTTTCTTTTAACAGTGTCTGCTTATATACTACAGCTGAATGCAAATCAAGGCGAGACAAATCGAGTATTAGGTAGTCATTCGAAGGAAAGAACCTGGGGATAAACACAAGCCCAGGAATATATTTACTAGGTCATGATGAAGGTACTTGAGTTTTTAAAGAAAAAACACTTACCCTCACGTCACAAGTTCGTGAAATTAAAATTTATTTACAGATACAAAAATGAACAAATCATGGCTAATGAGCCGAAGAAGACAAAAAAATCAAGGTTCATCTACGTGCTACGAGGATGATTTTTTCAACTTTATTTTTTCCTGAAAGAGTTTGTCAAAGACTTCAAGTCTTTGATTCCATAAACAGCTAAAGATTACCAGCTTCTAAGAAATTTGATTACAAAAACTCCTGTTCCCAATCCCTTTAGACCAAAAGACACACAATCATCGCTTGATATCCCGATTATGTAATTTACTCATCTTTAAAGGAGTAAGGGGAAGAGATACGTCAAAAAAAATCAATGTGTACAAACTCAGCATGTGCGTACACTTATCTCCCTTCGGTTCTTGGAATGTGATGGGTTTAGCAATAGCTCCATCTCTGATTGCCACCACCTGTAACATTTATCTGGGTTTTTGTAACATTTGGTTTGCAGTTCTACGCCCTCCGTTCTTTGATGGCTTCTTTAAGATTACCGAGGATAGACCGAGGGCTCGTGGGTCGGTGCTCGTGTTGTCTGTGAGATGACATGAAAGGTTACGGGGGGAGCCATGTTTATCTATTGTCTGAGACGCCGTGCTTGCATCATTAGGACGTGCGCAACGTTCTTGGCGTGACTTCGGGGATCACGCCACAGCTGACACGTGTCATGTACGCGTGTACACCAGGTTGTGTACAGCCAAGTACACATATGTTTCTATTATGGATTTCTCTCTCGGCAAGAAATAAAGCCACGAAGATCGTGTCGTGTTATGAAAATCCCAAACATTGAGAAGAATCACGCTATCAACAATGGCCATTCAATAACAAAGCTCAGTTTGTTAATATGATTCCTATAACAGTCTACACAAATACAGGGATTCAAGCTGTCGGCATCGTGGCATAGCCCCCTGAAAGAGTTACGTCCCGTTTCACTGCTCCACACTGAACTTAGGTGAGGAGGCGGGAAATATTGAATGGCATTGTGCAACCTGTGGAGTAACTTGAGGATGTTCAAGCCAGACTTTGAGAGAATAAGGTTGAGCCCAAGAGGGTATCTTTATAAGTTGGTAGGGTAACACATTAAGACGTTTGTGATCTTTCATGTTCACTCAGTAAATCTTTATAACGCTGAATACATGACGTCATCATAGATTGAGAAGAATTTTAACCAAACCCACCCACCCACCCCCATTACATGAAAAAAGAAAACATTTCCGAAGAATTGTTCAGTAGTAGTATGTATAAAATAGATCAAATGACGTCATGACTTAGTTCATGATTTGAACAATGCAGAGGCGTAACAAACACTTGGCACAGGGCAGTTGCCAAGAGCGCCGAGGGCTAATCCTTCATTGTATCCTACCTTTTTATACCCGTGTATCATCTGTCAAGGGAGCCAAAAATAAATTAACCACGGGTGTGGAAAACTCAATTACGCTTCTGGAAAAATGCCTTATAGGGCAAAAAGATTTTAAATTTAAAAAAACCCAACTTAATGCCACATCCTAAAGGGCAAGGCTGAATTTGCTCAGTTTAAATTATTGGTAATGCCCGGTACTATACGGTCAGTGCTACCCGTAACTGCTTTCAAATTGATTAAATTGTCAAATTTACATATTTCAAACCCAATGTTATTTATTAAATAATTTAAAAATATGCAATAAAAATAGCTATTAATTCGTGCATTGTTTATTTGGATTCGTCCCATTTGCTTAATAAAATATCCCGTTTTATTATATAGTTATGGTTGACTGTTCCGAGAAGGGTTGGCCTGTAAGCGGCTCGGACCTCGAGTAGGGTCGCTGACCTGACCGCTGCCAGAAATCACCAAACCCTGGCGGGCAAAGCCGAAGTTCGTTTAGGTATTAGGTGCTTGTCACAGATGAGTACAATCGTTGCACGGATCCTAGACTGCGCATTAGATGCTGTGTCGATGATGAAAACCATGGCACCCGTTTAGGGTCCTATATCCGAAGCGACCGTTTCGTTCCCTTCACTAGCGTCTAGGGAGTGGTACTGTTTATGGTGAGGAGTTCCAGTACCGATTAACAAAAGGTACCACGATGAACTTAGTGGACCCAAGCTCTTGGGCAACCTTCAAAGAGGGGTAACACCATTAGGGGGACATAGTTGCTCCGAGAGTTTCCCGGGGAGATAAATATAGAGCCTAACGCTCAGGGCTGATGACTTTTTCCGCAATTTGGATATTTAGTTATGGTAAACGGTAGATACTGATAAATAAATGTGTCAAGTAACCGACGGCCAGCCATTATGGGAATCAAAAACAAAATTGTTTTACAGGGGGTAAAGGTTAAAGGTTGCTGTCAAAAAATACTAAATATAGCCCGATGAAAGTGGAGGCAACTGATTATAGTGTATACACACACAAATAATTGTCCACACGGCGTTTCATAGCAGATTTAAAGATATAAGAAACGGAACATTTTGACTTTTGCGATTTCTTCTTCTTATGTGTAGGAAAAATTGTTGATCTCTATCAGAAAAACGGAACATCGTCTTAGACATAAACAAGTGCCAGATCATAGCCTATAGCGAAGTTATACAGACATAAACAAAACGAGAAAAACATTGGTAATCATAGAAATATCTTTTAGCTGATGCGTCACATCAAAGTTGTTTTAAAGTTGTCTCAAGATGTTGGGCATTTTATCGAACGATTGTGGAAAATTGTTCCATAGGTTTGTGACATTCATTCCAAAAGTTTGCAATATTTGTTCCATAGTTTTGAGAAATTTGTTTCCATAAGTTGGGACTCTATTCCCAAGGTTTGGGAATTTGTTTCAGAGACTTTTAACATGTATCCCTTGTTTTTGGGAAATTAATTACCATGTTTCGTGAAATTTGCCTGTTTGTAACTTTTTCTTTATCTGACGTTTCTAATCAGGCCTTTTCCACTTATGTAGGCGTGCACTGACAAGTAGCATTAAGAACACTGAAGTCTTTGTTAACTAATTAACTTTAATCCAACACAAAAAGTATGTACATCAATATTTTATAATACGTCTGGCTCTCCGCCATTCTTCTCACAACGTTCTGTCTAGCTTCTACCACACAACTCACTTGCCTCCCTTTCACTCGCGTCCCGTGATCTCTCTCTCGTCACGTGATCTCTCAATTACTAATATGCAAATTATTACGTGACACTGTTGGGCGATGGCACCTTTTTGTCAGATATTCATTTAAGACAATTCCATTGAAAAACTACAGGAAGTTCAAAATTCAGCCCCCAAAAGAGTTCTTAAGAAAAAGAAACACACGACCATATTGCTCCGATACTGTACTCACTTCATTTGCTTTCTATACAAGTCCGTATTGATTACTAACTGTCCGTTCTCCATCAGAACTTCTTTTCTGACTCATGCTCTTCCTATCATTCTGAACTTCTCTCTGTCTACTCACTCGTTTGTCATTTACGGTCTTCTGCAGACACACGAATTCTCCATGTTCCTAAGAAATGCACTTGTTGAAAGGTCCTTATCTTTATGTGCCGCCAAACAGCCCTTCTGCACATGACGTGAATTAAGAGGTGGTTTGACGATAATCTATCAACATGTGTGTCACCATAGCTCTGGTGTGTTCAGCACAGCATTGACATGTGTGCACCACGGGTGGTTGTGCTTTCCCCCCAACCCTTGTACAACTTGTTGATGGTGTGATCTGACAACCCAAATTGTACCTCGAGGAAAGTGACTGGGGCATAAGACAACCCTAGTATGACGTCATCAGTACTTCGCAAGTGTACAGGAGAGATAGACTTATTGTATTTAAATTAACATTTATATTATACTTTTTTTTAAAAAAAATCTATCAATTTTGAGAAGCTAGATATCTTGAGTAAATAATAATTGTCTATCATAAGAGGCTATGGTGGATTAAGGGGGGGGGGCTGAGCGGGCTAAACCCGGGGGCCCTCGACGGTTTTGGGGCCCCCAAACTTTTTATATTTTATAATAAAAGTGTACAAATGTTTGCACGAACCCTTGACAATAAAATAAAATAAAATAATAAAAATATTATCTATACAACTGTTTGCGATTCAGTCTTAATAATCGATAAAACTTGATTTAATTGTCTCACTTAGGGAACATAGTATAAAATATAGTTTATATTTTAAAAATTTCTTTTTTTTAGACAAGCTCCACTGGCCGTGTGGAAAGAGCATAGGCTTTTGATGCAAGCGGTGTCGGTTTCGATTCCCAACGGTGGATTGTAAAAAATTTCTTTTCACACTCAATTTTTAACACACCGGCGAACATTTTAAACAGTTATTTCTTCGTGTTCTTTTTTTTTTCCGTTATTAATATTTAGTTACAGTCATATATTAGCTGTTAACAATCATTTTATTTTAAGGGACGCTGGCTGGTTAGGGCTAGGGCCCCCGTTTGATTACAGCCTGGGGCCCCGTGCAGTCTTAATCCGCCCCTGATAAGAGGTGATCATAAAATTCAAAGACATTGGTTTGTTGGTGGATTTATTAATTTTTTTTTAATTCAAGGGGTATAACACAGGAATTTTCATTTATAAACTTATGCAAGTTATATTAGCTCCCTTTTTGACAACCAGAGTTGATTTCTTCTTTAAATTATAATAAAAATTTTCTCATCTTACTAAAACCACTGGTAGAATTAGTAATAGTAGTAGTAGTAGTAACTGTAGAAGTAGTAATTATAGCCCTTTTGGAAGTGTTCGTAGCAATAGGAGTAGTAGAAGTAGTAGTAGTTCTTCTACTAGAAATAGTATCGCAGTGTTAGTTATAAAAATAAGATTACTGAAAAAATAAATAATAATTTTATTAAAATGTTATTATAAATCCACAGTGAGATAACATTATATCTTAGAAATATTAGATAGATAAAATGCTACCTCACCTTCATGACACCTGTACTAGAATATGCGTCACCAACTTCCGTACGGGACCCATCAACCTGGGAAAACAATTACAAAATAGAACAAATTACAAAAAAAAAAAAAAAACAAGAAAAAAACATTAAAAGGTAGGAAAAGCTTTAATAATAATATCCTATAATCTGTTGCAGCAGGCGATATGTTAGACTTTTTAAATGGTTGTTTTATACATTTTGATGTAACTTTTCCTCGTGGGACTGAGCTTGTATGTTCCTAAATAACTTCGTTTCATCCTGCAAGTAAATACAGACAGTTTAAAGAAGATGATTTATCTTTGTATTATTTCTATGTAAATGGCGTGAACACTTGTCCCAATATCTGCAAGTCATTTAATCTTCATCAGTGCACATTCTCTCTCTGTATAATTTAGTCATTAGTCACATTGTGTTTATTGATCCTGACACGTCACATTTCTTGATTATTATTCAATCAATTAATGATGGCCTTTGAAAAGATTGACGCGGTCTCAATTAGGTTTGTCTTTTGGTGAAGTTATAAGTCAGGTGTTCTTAGTTTAAAACTTGGCGATCATGGAGCAGTTCGTTTCTATAAATGTGCCTAAGAGAGAGTGATAGAGCGGAAGGTGTGGCTACTTAGAAAGGTATGATGGATAGGATGGAAACAAGAGAATCTCTGACATGCGCACCGATCGAATTCTACTTGCCTATAGCATACAGTGCCGGCTGAAACGCTCCACAATTTATTTTCTTGTTTCCGGTATGTTATACATTGAGCATCAACTGAATTTTCCCCTTTAACTCCACTTTGCGAACCAATTAGCACACTGCATTAAATATCTCTTTAGACTTAAAAATAATTTTTCTTCTAGCTTTTCTCATTGCGACCCTACATTCATAATTATAACTTTAAACATTAATTTTATACATTGAACGATTATACGGTAAAGATACTTTGATAGCAGAGTAGGTTGAGGTCATCCAGGTCTAGTCTGATGAATTTATGTGGCGGGTTCATCCAAGTGGAGGATATTACACTACGGCGCCATAGAACATGCAAATTTCTTCTTTATGATCCTTGTCGAATGATAAGAAACCCAGATAAATCTCCCTTCAAGCAGAGTAACAGAAAATAAAAGTTTTATAATTAATGGACTTTTTCTTTGCAGTAACCTAGCAAAGTTGAGTTAAATGGAATAGCCGTAAACAAGGTAAGGGTTAGCCTGACAGTGCGTAATAAAACAGCGAACGTTTCGGCAAAGAGCCTTAAAAGACTCTTTGCCGAAACGTTCGCTGTTTTGTTACGTCCTGTCAGGCTAACCCTTACCTTGTTTACAACGTTGAGTTTCTCGTTTTGGATTGGTACACAACTAAAAGAAGTGTGGTCAACTGATATTATATCGCCCTTTCCCGCTCCGACAAACGTAACGTCAATCAAGCGGCTGTCGACAGTCTTTAAAAAAATCATTTTTATTAACTTCACCGTCTTGTCGTCGTGGTCCAGCGTAAATACAAAAATAAAAAATGACCCACTTCCCGTGATCCTACAAAAGTGAAATTTTGCTCATTAACTTTTGTCACCCAAACATGCATTCTAACAAAATTTCATATCGATCGAATGTACTGTAATTAAATTAATTAAATTTGTATGTCTATGTAGCATTTACAATATTTATGCTAGTCTGTCGCGCGGTGCGTATTATATTGAACATACTTGTATAATATTTTCCCGATCAGTAAATGCTTATTTTAGTATGTGGCTGTTAGGTAGCAAATATCTGCGTGAGCAGCTGTTAGGTAGCAAATATCTGTGCGAGCAGCTGTTAGGTAGCACATATCTGTGTGAGCAGCTTTTAGGTAGCACATATCTGTGCGAGCAGCTGTTAGGTAGCACATATGTGTACGAGCAGCTGACACAGAAGTTTACTCCCAACATAAACCAGAAGCAAAGAAAATAGGAGACACATCGAATTCTAAGAAAAGTCCAAATTAGCGATATTGGATAGGTAAATGAGTTTTATTATTTAAAAGTTGTTTATTTTTCACTTAACCTAATCTTTTTTCTCTTTTTTTTTTGTTGTAAAAAAGGATTAATTTTCCGATTATTTAATTATTTTTTTCCTGTTCCTCCCGCAACCTAACGCGTGATTTGAGTTTAGTCATTTAGCTGAGCGATTCTTACCTATAATCCTAATAGATTTAGGTTTACACTAGACTTAAAGCTAAGGTGATTAGCAACGTGTGACGTTGGAGGATGGAAACCAAACTCGGGGATTATCCCGACTTCCGTTTTGGTCGTTTCCGCTCACACACAACAATGACCAGACGACTAGATGGGATTGGATAAAAGGTAGAAAGGGGAAGCTACTGTTGCAGTAGTTAAGCCCTGATTTTATAAAAAATATTAAAAAAACAACCTTATTTAGACTGACGCTCATCTCTGATGAAGCCGTCCAGGTGTGGGCTGGCCCATCTTATTGACCCCTGTCCCTCGAGAGAGTGCAGAGGGGCACACGAGGGAGTAGGAGAGGTCCTGGTGTGTTTAACTTTCCTTGGCTGTGATGAACTCCCCCCCCCCAAAAAAAAAAAAAAAATCTAGTAACGAACAATAGCAAAAAAAGCTCATTAGTGAAGCCAGAGGCGTCACTAGGTTTGGTGTAACCCGGGGCGGTATCTCATGGTGTCATCCCCTCACGACTTAACCCATAGGACTCCTCAGAGTTTTCCAGTGTCAAATAACAGGAACATACAGAATTTTACATTTTGATGACACCCCCCTGATGGTGTCATCCTGGGCGGCCCGCCCCCACTGCACCCCTAGTGACACCACTGAGTGAAGCCGAGATGCCGCCGAGGAAGTATTAGATAGAGTCATGAAATCTCCATTACTACTTCGTGAGTATAACTTGTTGCAAGGCACTTTCTGACCTGTTCCTGTATGTCCGAGTGGCTACTCGTAGCGGACCGCCCTGGGGGGTCATCTAGTTTCACCATCCTAGGGAGGGTGTGAGATGATTGCAGAGTTTTCCAGGGAGACCTATGGGCTGTTGATGAAATCACAAATAATGTGGACATTTTGAAACGGACTTAGATGTGAACATTACATCCCGGGTTAAGGGTACCTTGTTTCTGTTGACCACTGCCGGTATTACTTTTAAGCTTAAGCGATGATTTTCTTAATAATAAACTGTTTTTAAAAAGAAAACACAGATGTGAAAAGAAAGCGATAAAACGATGTATATTATTCTTGCACGTAATCTAGTGTAATAGAATCAACTCGCCAGGGTGTGAACACAGGTTTACTCCAGGCCTTCACTGGACCAAGTCTGTCACGTGACAGGTTGAGGTTTTTTTCCAAATACATCCACAATATCTCCCGAGTTGTCAGGGCAGCTTAAATCATAACATCACAGAAAATAATTAATAGCAATAAGCATAAAGAGACGGGAATGTGGGGAATTTACCAATGTTCTGAGATTCTATTTAAGATTGTTGGCGTGACGTCACCAAGATAACGGTTGATCCCAAGGTTTCTCGGCCCGGTAGCCGAATTTCATTTCACCGTCGATAACCGTACACCCAAACTAGGGTTGTTCATTTCACCGTCAAAAACCGTACACCCAGACTAGGGTTGTTCATTTCACCGTCAATAACCGAATACCCAGACTAGGGTTGTTCATTTCACCGTCAATAACCGAATACCCAGACTAGGGTTGTTCATTTCTACGTCAATAACCCTACACCCAAACTAGGGTTGTTCATTTCCACGTCAATAACTGTACACCCATACTAGGGTTGTTCATTTCCACGTCAATAACTGTACACCCAGACTAGGGTTGTTCATTTCCACGTCAATAACTGTACACCCAGACTAGGGTTTTAATTTCGTTTTTTTTCTTACGGTAATCCGATTATCGATCATGTAAATTTGATTTTAAACCGGTGATCGCTTTACCGGTGACTTCATAGAAATATATTCTTGTTAGGTGAAAATGATGTGGAATAAGGAAATGACGTCACAGATTCAAGAAAATGCCGTATCATGCAGAGCTGTTTCTAGCGCTGGCGAAGATGGTGTGCAAACGGTGGAATTAACGAAATGATGTCGCACGCAATACGTAGTGTGGGGAGTTGCATTTTATGTCTAGCTTGTATCATGATTTTTACAATAGAGACTGCATTTATTACGTCTATTTTTTGTTGTTGTCGATTTCGGACATCAATGAACTTAATGATGTGACACTATTTTCGCCAAACAATTAAAAAAAATTGTGGTTTTTTAAAAATATTTTTTTACAAACACTGCACTAAGCACTCAAAACTTATAAATAAATAAACAACGGCTTTGGCGACCTTATTGGATGAAAATGTCACCAAACGTGGGAATAAATTTTGTACCAAAAAAAAATTAAATTCGATTATCGCTTTTGGAAATTTCAAAACCGATTTGGCTTTCAAAACCTATAATCGGATTTCCGATGTTCGTTTAAAAACCCTAATCCAAACCACTGTTCCCTCTAAGGTTCTTTAGTCCATGTGCAAGGTGGAAAAACGGGTGTGCAAAGTAGCTCTGCATCCATATTTTGTGTAAAATTTTATAACATTTGCTGCGCGGTATCTCGAAACTGCTGCGCGGCATATATAAATATATATATATCATCAAATATATATAATTCTCAATGTAACGTCCGTCACACTACTATTTTTAGATAGCTGCGCACCAAAAATTCTCAACAAAAATATATAAGTTGCAATTTATGTCCCGATGACGCTACTAATTTTAGAAACCAGCGCACCAAAAATGATTAAAATTGTTACAGGAAATAAATGAATAAGACAAAAAAATATAAAATAAATTAGATTTATGCCGTCATTAAACTGAAAATTTCATAAAATGCCCATAGCTTATATATTGATTTTTTTTCTTATGAACATTTGTTGAAAATTAAGAGATTGAAGCTGAAATATATTGATTTTTAAAACTTCCGTCATTTATGACGGGTGATACCCTAGTATATATATATCAGTCATATATCTTTGCGGCCGTACAGCCGCGCTGATTAAAGGGAACATTGGTCCAGACCCACACCAAACTAAAGCCGAAGACCCTGAAAGAGAAAACTCCAGGATTTCCCTCCAAAAACATACTGAGAGTTTTTTGTTTTTGTTCATTCGCTAGGGATTTTTTTAATATTTTATTTTCCAGGAATACGTTATTTGAAAAATTGTAGGAAAGGAAAGAATAAAATAACCTTTCATCCCACTTGAAATTTTAATTTGACAAATGGAGTATCGATAAAGTAGCGTTTACTTGAGTATTGGAATATCGATTCCGCAATCGACAGGAAGTGGCTAATGGAAAAGTAAATCTTGACCACGTTTCTAAATTAGGAAAACTTGTGGAAAGCATGTAAGGTAGGCTGCTCAATGGAACAAGGTGTGTCAGCGTGTGAGTGGGACATGGATCAGAAGCATACAGCAGCACAGATAGTGTTAGCGTGTGAGTCGGACATGGATCAGAAGTATACAATGGCACAGCTAGGATTAGCGTGCGAGTGGGACATGGATCAGAAGTATACAGTGGCACAGCTAGTGTTAGCGTGTGAGTGGGTAATGTACCAGAAGTATACAATGGCACAGCTAGTGTCAGTGTGTGAGTGGGACATGTACCAGAAGTATACAATGGCACAGCTAGTGTTAGCGTGTGAGTGGGTAATGTACCAGAAGTATACAGTGGCACAGCTAGTGTTCTCGCGTGAGTGGGACATGTACCAGAAGTATACAATGGCAAAGCTAGTGTTAGCTCCACTTTCTTCAACACACCAATCCCAGAAGTTAGATTAAAATGTCCATATTTACATAACTAACAGAGTAGTGTCCGAGGAAGTTGCCCCCCCCCCCCAATCCCCAACGCACGCTCTTGGTGGCCTGATATCCAGGGCCGGATTTAGACGTGATGAGACACTAAGCTATTAGGGACATTGGGCCCCTTTTAAAATTAAAAAGTCAGTGTATATATAGTGTCATAATCTTTAAATTATACCATCTTGTCCGTAAAAATTTTTTAAAATGCTAACTCTGGAAAAAAATCTTTTCAAAGGCTTTTTACTTTTTATCTTATCACTTCAAAAAATGTTTTATGTATTTATGAACTATATTGAGACATTCTATTATTTTCCTTAGCTCTGACAGTGAAAAGTCATTGATGATATTATCAAAAGGTAAACTGTGTATTTTGTCACTTTCTAGGCACTGAGGGAACATAATTTACCTTGAGGCATTGTTGATTTAAATTCATTGTTTTATCTTTTTCAGCTCGGGGGGGGGGGGGGGGGAGAGAGAAAGAGAAAGAGAGATCCCACCAGAGCGATTTGCAAACACCCTACTATGAAACAATCTGAAAATTGCTTCTACATTAGGGAATGATGATTGGACACGATTGTTAAATATAACACTATTCAGATCGTGATATGTCAAACTACCATGTTCCGCTGAAACCAGTGGCGTGGGGATTTGGAGGCCAAGGGAGCTCGGCCTCTTTCGGGGGCCCTGCATCCATAATGGTGAGCGTAATATTTAATGTAAAAAAAATTCGGACACTCCTTTCTGGGCTTCCTTCGAGTGGGGGCCCAGGGGGACTTTCGATATCGGACCCCTACCTCTCCCCTAGCTACGCCACTGGCTGAAACTTTAGTTATACTACGTCTATCATAATGGTGGAAATGCTTTACCTTACTGACAAGACTAAAATCCACATTTCTGGATATATTTGACATAAAGCACTAACTCCTGTTATTTCTACTAAAGCCGAGAATGAAATCTTATTTTTCAGCATCATTGTAAACCGAAACACTCTGTGCCAGATTTGAATCGATACAGCACATGAAATTTACATAGCATACTTGCTTATCGTCATTATTATTTCTTGCATACCCTTATATTTGTCACCATTTTTATATGACTGCATGATCGCGACACTTACTAAATTGTATTTTTCACTTATTTTCATGGTAGTTTTGCTCAATTTTCTATTGTATGGCTACCCATCTCTAAGAAAGTTAGAAAACGTTTAAAAGGTAGCCCACTATCTGGTGAAACATATCTCACAATAACAGTGAGCTGATCAAAAAGACCGGTCTGTTTTGAAATCTACAGATATACTGAAGTTCTCAAAACATCCCAAATTGTGTCTGTTACTTTATGTGCCATATTTTGGATAAATTCATCACATATATTGTAATAGAAAGATAAGACGTGACACTTGAACCCTTATCTCTTCCTTTTTTAATATGGCTTTACTAGACAATAATCAAATTTTGCTACAAGTTCAAATTAACGCTTTCATTACTGTTACGTCAGCACCTTTTACAGATCTATTTTGACATTGGTCCATACTTATTACCACCACATTATCAAAAAATCATGTTAAGCCTGGTCCCTTTTGGAACTCAGGACGTGTTAGCGCATTTTCGTATTATGTATCAGTACTTATGTTAGATATCAGCATTATGTAGTTATCAGTAATTGTGTTTAGATTTTAGACATATTTTTATGAATTTTCTTGTGTAATGAATATACCTGACATTTTTTTTATTTAAAAGTCATTTCTTTACATTTAAAAAAAAATTATTTTCTCTTTAATCTAGCTGCAAGTCACCACAAATGATGACGTAAAACTCTCTAAACTTTTACACATATTCTAATGACGTCAACAAAAAAACAAACAAAAAAACTAATACTTTTTGCACGCTATTCGACTTCCGGCAATGGCGGCCGTTGCCTGCGTCAGTGTTATCTCTCGATTCGCAATGTTTTTTGGTAGTTTTAACGGGGTTTTTTAACGGATCGAGTAACTGAGTGTTGATGCACAAATGGCAGGTCAGGACATACAAAAAACATATATACATCATGGGTCTAGGACTTATGGATGCTGAGATCTAGGGTGATGACAGACGGACGGACGGACGGACAAAACGGTTGCAATAGCGCATTCGACTTCTCGAAAATGCGCTAAAAACGTGTAAAAACAACAACAACAAAAAACAAACACAACAAAAACACTGACGAATGTACTATTTACAAATGTAGAGCTCAAGGGAAGAAACTGCTATGTCACATTTTTGTAGTTTTTATGTATAAAATTATACAGATTTCATATAAATTAACCAAATAGATTTGATTTGTTATTTGGGTTGAATACATATTTGTTTTCATATAACCTGATTCAGATAATTCTATATTTTATTCACTATCAGATAACGGGAGAAATTGAAAAAAAAATATTAAAATTTCTCATAATTGTTTCTTATCTTGAGGTCTTCAAATGTGAAAAACAAAGAACTATTTATCTTGCATGAACCCTTTGAAGTAAAGTTTATAGCAGGATAAAAGAAAATATTAAAGTACCAATAGTTAATCGTATTTACACGTTTCAGGTATTCTAATAAAAGTTTTCACTATTTTCAAGTAAGTTATTCTTCCATTTCTATAATAAAAGCGATTTTTTAAAACAAATTAGTGTAAGACGCATTAAAATATTACATGCAAACAGTCGCGTAGCTATGGGGAGGGGAGGGTAGTCAAAATTAAAAATCCCCCCGGCCCCCACTTGAGGTTGACACCAAAAAAGTGTCCAACATTTTTTTACATAAAATATTACGCTACTGCCATGTATGGTCAACCCTATGGAGGTTAAGCCCTCGGCCCCCAAGCCCCTACAAATTCCTTGACGCGCCACTGCATGTAAATGACAATCAAAGAAAAACAAATGTGGGGGGGGGGGGGATATTCTAATATTTAAATATATTGTTATTTTAAACACACAAATATGCACCCTATTACTATTAGTGCATTAAAAAACGCGAAAATGAAGCATAATTTGACAAAATTCAATTGCAGTAATAAAAAATGTAGAATAATTGTTGTTCAAAGCGCATCAAAACTTGACAACCAAACACAAAACAATTGAAAATCTCCTAAAGCCGAATAATGGATATTATACATTGATATAGACAATTAAATTTAGAATAACGTACATAATATTAACATGCACGCATACAAAAAAAAGGACATTTAATACCAAAAAATTTAAAAAATCATGTTAAGCCTGGTCCCTTTTGGAACTCAGGACGTGTTAGCGCATTTTCGTATTATGTATCAGTACTTATGTTAGATATCAGCATTATGTAGTTATCAGTAATTGTGTTTAGATTTTAGACATATTTTTATGAATTTTCTTTTGTAATGAATATACCACAAATGATGACGTAAAACTCTCTAAACTTTTACACATATTCTAATGACGTCAACAAAAAAAAACTAATACTTTTGATAATACTAAGACTTCCGGCAATGGCGGCCGTTCCCTGCGCCAGTGTTATCTCTCGATTCGCAATGTTTTTTGGTAGTTTTAACGGTTTTTTTTAACGGATCGAGTAACTGAGTGTTGATGCACAAATGGCAGGTCAGGACATACAAAAAACATATATACCTCATGGGTCTAGGACTTATGGATGCTGAGATCTAGGGTGATGACAGACGGACAAACGGACGGACGGACAAAACGGGTGCAATAGCGCATTCGACTTCTCGAAAATGCGCTAAAAATAATATTAACTATATCAAATTAACCATGGCTCTTTGTTCCCTTTAAATATTAATTACAGCTTTAAATAATGAAGCCACGAATAAATCTAATATTGTGAGAAATAGGCTCTGTTAATCTCGAAACCAACAGTTTAATTTTTTTTTTTACGTCTACATCTTTTTTTAAATCAGGATTTACCTCGCCTAGCGTCACGGACTAACAGACGTGACACATTGCAAATTATATATATTGATTATAACTAAGCAATTAAATTGAAAAGACGTAAACAAGGTAAGGGTTAGCCTGACCGGACGTAACAAAACAGCGAATGTTTCGGCAAAGAGCCCTTTTCAACGAACATACAATACACAAATAAAACGAATATAAAAATAAAAAATAAAATTAAGAAACTTAGCTGCGGTGAAATCCAAATAATCACTTTCTTCGCAGTTTTGTTACGTCCGGTTAGGCTAACCCTTACCTTGTTTACGTATTTTCCATTTAATTTTTATAAGCCTGGTTGCAGTCCTACCCCTCATTTTGTTTACTATAAATAAGCAACCATAAGCAATTTGAATTACTTTGTTTACTGAGAACTAAATAGTTAAATTAAATTAGAAACTTATATTCAATAATCCCGGCGAACATGTCAAAAGCTTTATCAACACTTTTTTATGGTTAAAGCCAAATTAAATTAAGAAATTAGGTGCATTGGTTCATAAAGTATTTCTAATTCGGTACTGAATATTAATGTCAGTGGCGTAGCGAGGGGGGGGGGGCAAGCGGGGCAAATGCCCCGGGCGGAACTTAACCAGGGGCGGCAAATTCCTAGTCTCTAATTATTTTCTATAAATGAAAGTTTTATAAGAAAGTATTCATTTTTTTAAGCAAATTTTTTTTTTAAAAAGCAAAATAAAAAAAATAATAAAAGAAATAAACGAATAATCCTAAATCATTTGAACGTTTCAACTGCAAAAACTTCCAACTCCTTATTAGATATAAGTTCTTCTGATACTAATGCTACTAAATTGAACAAACCAAGAAGTTTATAAAATTCTTCAAGCAGCAAATTGTTGGGAGTGGGGCGGCAAATTGTTGGGAGTGGGGCGGCAAATTGTTGGGAGTGGGGCGGCAAATTGTTGGGAGTGGGGCGGCAAATTCCTCGATTTGAATTAGCTAGTTATTAAAACTTTAAAAAAAATATTAATAAAGTAAAAGAAATTCCACGACTATATAAGGTAAATGAAAAGAATAAACTTTAAAATACGAGTGTGTCTAAAGCCAAAACTTGAAACTTCATTATAAATCAAAAGTCATCTTACACTAATGCTACTGAGCTGAAAAAACTTAGTGGGTGGCAGTATGAAAACAATGTACTGGTACATATAATTGATTCAAGTTTGATTTTAACATAGTTAATTAATTAACTGGGGAAAATATTATTGTATGTTTACTCCTCTATAAATTCATTATTTTAATTCTATTGTCTTTTGTTTTGTTGCATAAATGAACAAAATGTATTTGTGTTTTCAAGTCGAACATGTTCGAACAAGCCCCCTTCTGAGAATTTGTCTCTTTTGTTGAAATAAATAGTTAAATATCGTGATCATGGCGCAGTCTCTAGGGGTTGAAGCTTCAATGCCGAGAATTGCCAAGCGGCAAATCTAAAGTAGCAATGTGAGCGCAGAAACGGCAATGCAACACTATCTGCGAGACTTAATTCAACCAATTCTGGAGCACATCATTGCTGGACTAGATATGCGGTTCTCTAGCTTAATCAGGACATCCTCACAACTGCCAGCTCTTGTGCCAAGTGCTGTTAGAAATTGTATGTATGAAGATTTTAAAGGCAATGTGAAATTATATGAGGTGCTGGCCGAAGAGTTCAGCGGGGCGAAATTGAGGCTCAGCCAATGGGAAAAGAGAAAGCAACCAAAAAATTGCATGGAAGCTATAAAAAATTGCAATGAATCAAAGTATGCGAATATTTATTTCTAACTGAAAATCGCGTGCGTGATTCCCATGACTTCCTGCGCGTGTGTGAGCAAAGTTTCAGTGCACCCCGACGTTTGCACAATTACATGAGATGTTTAATGGGAAAGGAAAGACTTGCCGAGCTTGCAATGATGCATATTCACAACGCTTTCAATTTCAACGAGGACAGTGTTTTACAGATATTTGTGAACAAAATCCCAAGAAGGATTTACATCGAAGATGTTCTAGAATAAATTTCATAGCATTGTGGTCTTCCATCTTGTCAGTTCTGTACCATAATGTATGTAATTCGAATTCTTCAACGCTTGCGCGTGCAGATTTCATTATTAATAAGAAAAGAAATGAATGATCGAGTACTAGAATTCTTAATAAAATACTACTTTGGAAATTTTTTATTTACAGTGTTAATTATTTATTGCACGAAAACATACTTTTTTGTCACTGTACGGACTGAAAACAATGTTTGTTTCCGAAATGAGGCAAAAAAGACGAGCGTTTTAATCAACGCTTTCAATAATTTATGTGTACAGAATTATTGATTAAACATTATCATCCAAATTTGAAGTCAAAGCACCATATATTGTAGGTATGTGAACATGAAATGCCTTCGCGCAAGTTTGTTTAGGAAATATATGGCATTATTTTAAAATAAATGAAGATCTTAAAATAATGTACTGCAAAGGTCTGTGGCGAATTCGTTGTCTAGGGGGATCGAGGTCCGCCCTTAGCCACAGATATCAGTGATTAAGTAACATTAAGTTCATACGGTTATAAGGAAAATGAGACCACAGTCCCTTGAAAAAGGCAGGCTAAAGTCAAAGAAGTCAAATACTATCGAAATAATATGTATGTTTAATCTGTATAACAATATTAATACTCTTTTACTATCATTAACAAACCCCAAAAATACTACTCTTCATGTTGTTAACACTCAAACCGCCATTCTCTCTCCATATCCTTTCACTCCTTGTGCGTCTTTGTTTGTAAGACGCACAATAGCCTGGTGCGCACACTACACTTATGTACCACATTTAAGTCATTATCACACCATAACATCCGACCGTAACAAGGCCCAACCTGTGCTTGCTTCGTGCCTGGAAAATGTATAGGAGTTCTAGAAATATTCAAAAACATAAAATATCAATGTCATATCTCGTTCAAACAGTTCATTGAACCTCATTAGCTGACATAATACTCTAACTTAAACACTAGATCGTTGTTACGCAATCTTTTAAATGTCCAATCACCGTTTTGAATATCTAATTTTTTCCACAGCAATTCATTAAAACGACTTCAGGGAAAAAATTATGATTATAAGAGGGAAACATTTTGATGTTGTTTTGTAAGCTATAGAAGAACTGTTAGAAGCAGACAAAAAGCTCAACGCACTAGCTGACGTAGAAACTTTACTAGTCAGAGTGAAATTGTTGTTTTATTTTATAAGTTATATGAAATATGACCGACATTATTTACTAACAAAATGTAAAGCTTAAAAAAAAACAGCATAGCTGAGATACAGAGAAGCTAATGGAATATTTAAAGGATGCTGTGACATCTGATCAGAGCAGCTAATGGAATATTTAAAGGATGCTGTGACATCTGATGAAAATGTATGTGCAGACCACGTCCAAGCAATCAAATCTTCCAATCAAATAACGAGGGGGGAAATTTTTTGGTGTTGGAAGAAAAGATGAATGTTAATTTTCTTAATGAAAAATTAATTACGATCAATAACGAATACACAAAGATTCTCAAACTATAGCTATTTTGGCTAAGCAGCATGACATGACTGAAAACATTGATACATGAAAGGTTGAACGATAAGGAAATACATAAAACTTTAATTTTATTCAAGAATCGAAGCTTTTCTTTATATTTTTAAAATGAACATGTTTAATGACTTTATTTTTACTTTCTAATTAAAAAAAAAACTATTTATACTTTATAACGTTAACATAGTTTTAAGGGGGGGGCAGGGGCGGAAATATTGGTTCTGCCCCGGACGGCACATATCCACGCTATACCGCTGATTAATGTATTGACTTCTTTTCTACAACATTTTAGGCCCTCAAAACCTTTAACAACATCGGTTATTTTTGTATGCATGTACCTAAGCCAAATATTTATTACCCTTATCTACTTCACATTTACCTAAGCCAAATATTTATTACCAATATCTACTTCAAATTTACCAAGCCAAATATTTATTACCATTATCTACTACACATTTACCGATATAATTTTTACCCATACCCTGACCCACATTTCACCGTGCTCGAAACCAAACAGCTCTCTTCGACCTCCCCCAACCCCACTGAAAGAGTAGTATGAAGATTCTATAGGGGAGCAATATGATCTGTGTGGAATATAAATTGATACGATTTGGTACGTTGGCTCCATTAAGTTCACAACTTAACATAAATGTAGAATATTTTTCCCGTGTTGGATTTTATTGTAAGGTTTCATACTTCCCTCTTCTTCTTCTATCCTGTCATTTTGTTAAGTACTTTGGCTCATCTTTCGTCTTGTTGTTTTTATTTTAATCTTCACTTAATTAGTTTTCCACTGCATAATTTCTCTATAAATTTTCAATGTAATTTAATGACTTATTTTTATTTATTTGTAAAGATGAAGACATTAGCTTGAAAGTTTACATATTAATTTGTTATTTAATAAAGCTTTACATTGTTTATTTCACGCAATTCGTTTGTGTAACTTGCATTTCACTTTCAAAGCTTTATTTGCAATCCAGTTCTATATGACACTTCAATGTTACCAGTCAGTTCAAAAAATTGGCACATTACAAACGATTCTAGCACTAACCCAAGACTATGGTTAGAGTCAGTTCCAAATATCACGAGATTTCTACTTAGACTCTCGATATATTTCTTACGTAGTCATGTTCTAACTTAGTTTTACTTATTCTTCAAGTGACCCAGATAAAAGAGAAAAAAAAATCCATGTCAATTGGGACAGACCTTATAAAAATAAATTTATTTGTTATTCCGGCATCCTTCCGTCTCGCGAGACGATGGTGCATCACCGTTGGGTTGGGTTGCATTTCCTCGCGTGACTGTGCAGTCCTATCCTTGAGTGACAGTCTTTGCCACAGTTTTTACACACGAGTTCTGTGCTTCCAAATGTTTTGGCCTTTCTCCTAGCTCTTCTGTCTGCAGCCTCCTCCATTCTTCGCTCCTCGGCTACTATGACGCCCTCTTTGACAACTGTGCGCCACGTAGATCGGTCTTCTGCCTTACACTCCCAGTCACTTGTATGTATTTTGGCTGCTTTCATGTCCCTTTGACAGACATCTTTAAATCGCAAGCGTGGGCGACCTGTTTTCCTCTTTCCTGAAGCAAGTTCACCATATAGGAGGTCCTTCGGGATGCGGCCGGGGCTCATTCTTTTGACATGTCCTAGCCACCTCAGGCGTCTTTCACTAAGAATTGAGAACATGCTTTGGGTATTGGCACGCGTTAGTACCTCACTATTAGGCACTTTTTCTTGCCATTTAATACCAAGGATGCGGCGCAAGCATCTCAAATGGAAGCTGTTAAGCTTACGCTCTTGTGATGTATAAGTGGTCCATGTCTCGCTCCCATATAGTAGTGTACTGATGACACAGGCTCGATAGACGCACAGTTTGGTTTTCTCCGTTAGCTTGGTGTTTTGCCAGACCCGCTTATTTAGTTTAGCCATTGTTGCGGCTGCCTTGCCAATTCTGCTGTTTATTTCTTCTTCAATGGACAGTGTATTGGAGACCTTGGATCCCAAGTAGGTGAAGCTGTCCACAACCTCCAAGTTTTCATTATCGATATTTATGGTAGGAGGAGGTCGAGTGTCTTGGGCCATGATGTTTGTCTTTTTCAAGCTGATTTGCAGACCAAATTCTTTGCAGGCATTGGAGAAGCTTGACACGAGTTGTTGCAAACCAGATTCTGTATGTGCTGTTAGTGCCGCATCATCCGCAAATAGTAGCTCTCGAATTAGGACATCCG
This sequence comes from Radix auricularia, assembly GCA_002072015.1. NCBI lineage: Eukaryota > Metazoa > Mollusca > Gastropoda > Lymnaeidae > Radix > Radix auricularia. Next base: position 152,263 of record MUZC01004765.1, read on the forward strand.
TCGTTTTGGTCTTGGCTCGGAGGCGGGCAGTGTTGAAAAGTCCTCCATCAGCTCTGGTATGTAACCAGATTCCCTCACTGCTATCCTTGAATGCGTATCGAAGAAGTACAGAGAAGAATATTGCGAAGAGTGTTGGTGCGAGTACACAACCTTGTTTAACTCCGCTGCTGACAGGGAAGGCCTCTGACTTAGCTCCATCGAACTGTACTGTGCCAAGCATATTTTCATGGAACTGTCTGATGATGGCAAGTAGGTGAGGGGGACATCCAATTTTTGCCAGTATTTGGAATAGCCCGTTGCGACTGACTAAGTCGAAGGCTTTTGTAAGGTCCACAAATGCAATGTATAGTGGCATCTGCTGCTCTCTGCATTTTTCCTGGAGCTGTCGTATGGAGAACACCATGTCTATGGTAGACCGACCGGACCGGAAACCACACTGAGATTCTGGATAGACGCGGGATGCTAGGCTTTGTAAACGTTTTAGTATAACGCGGGCAAAGGTCTTTCCTACAATACTAAGGAGTGAAATGCCGCGATAATTATTGCAATCACTCCTATCACCTTTGTTTTTATATAGTGTCACTATATTTGCATCCTTTAGGTCTTGGGGGATGTAGCCCTGTTCCCAGCAGAGGGACAGAATCTCGTGCAATGGTTGGAGTAAAGCTGTCTTGCCACTCTTTAGAACCTCTGGTGGTATTCCATCATTCCCAGGCGCTTTTCCACAAGCTAGACTGTCAATTGCTTTGCTCAGCTCTTCCTGTGTGGGCACGACATCAAGTTCTTCCATGAGTGGCATATCTGGGATGTCATCTAGAGCGGTGCTGGAGACTGTGGTAACTGTTGAATACAATTCCAGATAATGCTCAACCCACCGTTTTAGCTGTGCTGCCTGGTCTTGAATAATTTCTCCATTTTTGGACTTTAGGGGAGCAGCTTTTGACGTCAAGGGGCCCGTTGCCTTTTTGATGTTTTCGTACATGACTTTTGCATTGCCCATGTCTGCAGCTGATTGTATACTGGAACAGAGCTTAAGCCAGTAGGTATTGACACATTTACGTGCAACCTTTTGGGCAAGTGACTTAGCTGTTTTTAAAGCATGCAAATTGTCAGGTGTAGGCTTTTCCTTGTAAGCCATAAGAGCTTTCCTTTTTGCTTCAGTGACGGGTTTCATCTCGTCCCAATGTTCATCAAACCAGTCCGTGTTTTTGTGAGATTTTTTGCCAAAGGCTTGTATTGCGGATGTATAGATTGTGTCTCTCAGTTGCGTCCATTTGGAGTCAATGGTGACGCATGGGGACATCTTTGAGAGACTTTCCTTCACCTTGTCTTTGAACAGCTGCGCTATCGCAGGGTCTTTCATGCAGGAGGTATTGATGCGTGGACTTCCCTTTTTCTTTGTGTGGTACGAGTTTTTCCTCATTATTCGTACTTTGCTGGCGACAAGGGAATGATCCGTGTCACAGTCGGCACTGTGATAGCTGCGAGTGAGTAGGACGCTAGCTAGTTGTGCACGCCTGGTGATAATGAGGTCCAGCTGGTGCCATTGGTGGGATCGAGGGTGTCTCCAAGATACTTGATGTATATCCTTGCACTTGAAGAAAGTGTTGGTCACACACAAGCCTCGTGAGCAGCACAATTCCAGAAGCCTTTGTCCATTTTCATTTAACTTTCCTCTTCCAAATAGTCCAAGGCAGGTGGGCCAGGCTTCGTGGTCGCTCCCCACTCTAGCATTGAAATCTCCTAGGAGATAGATTGCCTCGTCTTTGTGGATGCCGGCTATTGCCTGGTCTAACGCTCCATAGAACTGGTCCTTCTCTTCCGGAGTTGAATAGAGTGTTGGGGCATACACACTAAGAATGTTTGCTGGGCCCGCAGTTGTTCTGAGTCTTAGAGTGAGGATCCTCTCCGTGCCTGATGACGGTGGTTCAATGGATGGTAGAAGAGTGTTTTTAACAGCGAAACCCACACCATGCTGTCTAGGTTCGTCTTTCGGTCTGCCTTGCCAGAAGAAGGTGTAATTGGCCTCTTTGAGTGAACCGTTGTCTGGGAGCCTGGTCTCCTGAAGGCATGCTATGTCAATCTTTAGCCTTTTAAGTTCTCTATCGATTATTCCTGTCTTCCGTGTGTCGTTTATGGACTGCAGATCATCAGTGATGCCGGGACACATAGTCCTCACGTTCCAGCTAGCGATTCGAAGAGCTGGGGTCTTCTTTTTCTTTTTTGTATTTCTTGGTGCAGGGCTTAGTGGCCCACTTGTTGAGTGGTACTCTAATCTCCACGCACCCAGTGGAGAAGGCAGGCCATGACGGGATAGCACCTATTTGACTGGGGGCTGCCCAGTTTGAGGCGGGCGGTAGCTGTCCAGTGAGACATTGGTAGTCTCTCCCACCGTCGGAAGCAGCCCCTGGCGCCTAGCTCTACGTCAATTGAGCTTTGGCTTATAACCGGTAACTGCTGCTTCCCGTGTTTTGTCGACACCTTGCGGCGACGCTGGAGTGTCCTCTCCAGAGGTGATGCAAGCCTGGGCGGGTATTATGGAGAATTAGCTGCTGCCCATACAGCATATCCCCCCTCTCCACGTCAATGGTGTAACCAAGGGAACGACTTGCGTCGATGCAGCTTGGCTGCCATTGGCGTCGCAGGAGCTGCCGGTATGTACATAAGTCTTATGTATAGACCGCCTGTAGGTGCTCCAATTCCAATTCCTGATTTTCTTTCAGGGTTTACTCCCTTAGCCTTTCCCTTTCATCTAGGAGAAGGAAACTCCGACTACAAATCCTCCGCTGCCTTGCGGCTATACCTGCCTTGCGGGAAAGGCTATTTGTTATATAACGTTTAAAATCTGATTTTTTAAAACAAAGATGTGACAATGAAGCGACGTTTCATGATGTGAAAAAGTAATAAAAATTACAAAATTCTCAAAGCTTCTTATATTGCTACTTTGATGTCATTGATCAATATTTTTTTAAACAATAAAAATGAAATGAAACAAATGACACATATTTGTCCATGTACATTTTAGTCCAATCAACGTAATTTGTCTTTGTTGCCCGTAGTGGGTAATCAAATAATCGATGGTTGGTTTTGATGAGCCGATTGGGTCCGTGACCACACGAGTCCAGCGCTGTGAGCGTCAGACCATCAGTCCAGCGTTCAGCTCTGCTGGCTGAGGGAATCCCCCATTGTATCCTTCCGCGTTGTTCATCGTAGCGTGACGAGTCACAACCCACTGACTTGGTCCATTAGCCAAAGTCGTGAATCTAATGTCTGGCCATTGACCAGATATGACAATGCTGGGGTCAGAAAGGAGACATTCTTTTAAGCGCCATCAGTTTTAAATTAGTTAAACTCGCCATCATTTACAGTTAGACCTATAGATACCCAGAGATTATCGGGTTCACTTGCAGGTTTATGACTTTTGTTGTTCACATCTGCAAAACATTCGAAGATAATTTTTGTAAAACTTAAAAAAAAACGTTGTGATTTTGTGAATTATTCACCCAAACTCGTGTGACGAACAGCAAAAATTACCTCTGTGACTAGGAGTAATGGTAGGTAATATACTTTTGTTTTGTTTTGTTTTAGAAGCATTTCGACGTTCTTACTGCAATAGCTTTCTCAGCCACGAAACACCTTACATTTAATAGATAGTTGGACACATAGCCAGTTACTAATGTACAATTGTTCAAGTCTAGGAAGTAACTTAAAACATGACTGATAGAGGGGGGGGGGGGATGAGTTCATATATATATATATATATATATATATAACCCTCACAGCTTCTATTGCTACAGTGATAAAGAAGCGTTATTAAAGATCTTTCAGAAACCTGTCTCTGTGACTGTGTGAAATCAATAAACTTTTCTTTAACTAAGAATGATAGATGAAAGACTTTAGCTTACTCACAGTTTAGTTTTACTCACAGTTTAGTTTTACTCGCAGTTTAGTTTTACTCGCAGTTTAGTTTTACTCGCAGTTTAGTTTTACTCGCAGTTTAGTTTTACTCACAGTTTAGTTTTACTCACAGTTTAGTTTTACTCACAGTTTAGTTTTACTCGCAGTTTTGTTCAGCTTAGTATTACTTAAATTTTAGTTTTACTCACAGTTTACTTCATCTTAATTTACTTAAATTTTAGTTTTACTCATAATTTAGAGTTGCCCAAAATTTAGTTTTACTCACAGCTTAGTTTAGCTCAGTTTGGCTCAAATTAGTTTTACTTATAATTTAGTTTTACTCAAAGTTTTGTCGGACACGGTGGTATAACTCGTCTATGGGAAGCAGATGCTTTTCTTATCAATTTGGGGGGGGGGTGATATCGTTTGGCTTCTATCTATGTCAGCATTAATGTCGAAATTGTCTTTAGCAACTAGTGAGGTAGCTAGTCTCTATCGAAACCTTTCTTTTTTCAAGACCCCTCCCCCCTACACCGCACAGAGTTCATAATTTGCGAGATAAAGGAATGTTTCTGAATATTTTTAAGTTACGGATTACTGAATAAATACAAGATAAGAAAATAAGGGAGGTGACGGAGTAATTCATGTATTGACCAATGCCTCGTCGTTTATTAAATGATTACTTTTCCCGTGGACAGTATGGACATATTCACTGTGTGATCAAAGATTTGGTGACGTCACAGTTTGGACAAGAAGCATGGGAGACCATCCTGTGAGTAAAGATAAGGGGATGTAACTGGGTTGTTGTTTGAATTGTTTAATTGGTTGTTTGTTAGATCATTGGTGCTGGATTACTTGTTCTATTTAGCGGGTAATCTCTTTAGTTATAGCAATACATTTATGTAAGGGTTAGTGCTCAAAGATTTCGTGCTCATGCTAAGATAAAGCGTCAAGGGATTCTGTACAAGAGACGTAGCCTGATGCTATGTTAACGGTGCATGTAAACTCTATTCTTGACTTGAACTTGAACCATCCCTTAACCCGACGCTGGGTCGTTGGGGCACCATTTTGAGCTGCGCACTATTTCATGCCAAGTGTCACGGTTCTGGGCTGCCTTCTGGGAATCGCTAAATGAAAGGCCGGTCCACTCTTTGATGTTGTCCTCCCAACTCTTCCTTGGTCTGCCTCTTTTCCTTCTTCCCTGGACTGTGCCTTGCAATATCGTCTTTGAGAGACCTCCAGATCTTGACACGTGTCCGTACCATCGTAGTTTCCTCTTTTTAATTGAGGTGAGAAGGTCCTCGTAAGGGCCAATGACAGCACTTATTTTGTCGCGGACCGCTTCGTTCGTGATGTGCGCCGTGTAGGAGATGTTTAATACCTTTCGAAAACATCTCATCTCAAGCGCACTAATTCTTTTTTGGAGGTCTGCGGTGAGCGTCCAAGCCTCACAACCATAAAGGAAGACTGACATCGCCAGAGAGCGCATTAGTCGAATCTTTGATCTCAGGGAGAGCTTCTTGCTTTGCCAGATGTTTTTCAGTTTGCTTAGTGCTGCAGTTGTTTGGGCCGTTCTGGCAAGAATTTCTGGCTTTGAGCCTTCATCGGATATTACAACCCCTAGATATTTGAAGGTAGGGACCTCCTCGAGTTTTTGACCGTTTATCCGTATTTCGCTTGTGAAATTCTTGTTTGCCATGACCTTGGTCTTTTCTGCATTAATTTCCATGCCATAGGCCTTCGACGTCTTCTCTAGCTTTGCAAGGAATTCTTTTAGTTCGTCCTCGCTGCCAGCTAGGCCGTCTATGTCATCGGCGAAGCGTAAGTTAGTTATGATCCTTCCTCCGATGCTGACCGTTCCGACATGGTCTTCGAGCACATCAGTCATAATTCTTTCTAGGAAGAGGTTGAAGAGGATGGGGGAGAGTAAACACCCTTGTCTAACACCAACAGTGGTCTTGAACCAATCTCCCAGCTTGCTGTTGTAGAGTACTGCGCTGGATGCTCTGTTGTATAGGTTCTTGATCACAGTAATGAGGTTGGCGTTAATATTGTACTTGTGCATGGTTGCCCACAGTGCTGCATGCCACACTCTGTCAAACGCCTTTTTGAAGTCTATGAAGACATGAAAGAGGTCCCTCTGGTGTTGCAGATGTTTTTCACAGAGCACTCGCAAGTTGAAGATCTGCTCTGTTGTGCTCCTTCCTGCTCTGAAGCCTGCTTGTTCTTCTGCAATGATCTGCTCTGCTTGTGGTTTTAGTCTGTTTAGTATTACCATGAGCATGACTTTGCTGGGGTGACTAATCAGGCTAATTGTACGGTAGTTCTGACACAATTGTAGATTACCCTTCTTTGGGAACGTTATAACCAGCGATTGAGTCCAGGGTGTTGGCCATTCTCCTGTTTGCCAGATCTTGTTGCACATGCTAGTTAGAATGTTTATTACTGGGTCACCTCCTGCCTGAATCAGTTCACCTGGGATGTTGTCTGCTCCAGCCGATTTCCCCTTTTTCAGCTTTCGCACAGCAAGCTCCACCTCATCACGGAGAATGTAATGCATGTCCATGTTAGATGACGTTGGGCAATTGAGCACTGATTCGTCGCCCTTTGAGTCTTCATTGTATAGCTCAGAACAGTATTCGGTCCATCTTTTTATTATTTCTTTTTCTTCTGTAATACATTTCTCAGCTTTATCTTGAAGTGTTGAGATGCGACCTTGCTTGGTGGATGTCAGATCTTTGACAATCTTGTAAGCCTTTTTTGAGTTGTTTCTCTGTAGATTATCATCGATGTCTGAGCATTGTTGTTCTATCCAGTTTGTTTTTGCTTTATTCATTTCTTTCCTGATCTTTTTATTGATTGTTCTGTATTTGATTGCTCCTTATGCAGGATTATTTACGTTCTTAAGTTTTCTTCTTTCATCACATATCTCTAGGATATAAGTGGAGACCCATGTTTTTTTTATGGCATGTTTTTTGCCAAGTATATCTTTTGCTGTCTCAATTATTGCGGTATTGAAGGTATCAGTGATTAGATCTATGTCCATATCCTTTTCCGACTCACAAAGTGTGGTCAGTGGAGCAAATTTCCCTCCAATTTTTGCCCTGAACGCCTCTGCGATTACCGGATCATTCAATTTTGGAGAGGGATGGGCGCCGCCAAGCAATTCTTGCCCTAAACTCTATTCATGCCAGCTAAAAAGAAAATTATCAGATGTAGGCATAATACGATTGTCAGTCTAGAACAATTCACAAGATAACGATTGTCAGTCTAGAACAATTCACAAGATGACCATTGCCTGTCTAGAACAATTCACAAGATGACCATTGTTAGTCGTGGGGTAAATATCTTGTTCACGCCTACACAGACCTGAGAAGAGAAGAGGGGTTTTGTTTACGGTAAAAAGATCCGATGTCCTCGACCCAATGCAAAAAGACAACGGACGCGACGCTCAGTGACAGAACACAACAATTGTTTGTCTCATGAAAGACCATTTACGGTTCGTTATATTTAAAATCAAAATTTTCAGGTAAAGGGACAATGTTACCGTGACGCAATCACCCACCAAATTAAACCTTGACATTGCTTCCATACAGGCACGAGGCGGGGATGGAGGAGAGAGAGCACCTGATGTTGTTCTACCATTATGACGACGCCTTGACATTCGCCCTGGTCACTGCGGCAAGCAAGTGTTTGAGTAAGCTTTCAAATGGAGTCGGGGAAAATCATTCCCACCCCAGAAACCCTTACGCACCCCCCCCCCAAAAAAAAACAAAAAAAACAACAACAACAACTTCCGTTACAATGTGTAAATGTTATTTCAATCACATACTGCTTATAAGTGCCTTGATTTATAAGCAACATCGGTGCCTTCTACTTTTCTATAAATTTATTTTATAATAAATGAAAAATGGTATGTTCTTTTGAACATTGACCTTTGACAAAATTTAATTTTTTTTTTAAAGTGCTAAAATATTAAATCTCTAGAAATTAGTAGCATAAATAAATATAAGAACTATATTTTTTAATTGTAAAAATAAAAATTTGATATAAAAATGTCCAATACCCCGCTGGCCTTGAGGTTGACCCAAATATTCCTATTGAGCGAGAGGATAAAAGAACGATGTTTCTATTTGTGATCATTTAAGAAAATTAGAGCCCATATTTAGATACAGGCGTAAAAAGTACAACATGATCTTACTGTCCTTAGTGACGTCACATTTATCAATCAATATCTGATTGGAGAGTTTTTATTCCTCCAGATGCACTATTTTCTAGCTTTGTGTACACAGATGCAACATTTCCTACCTTTTTTGTACACAGATACACCATTTCCTACCTTTTTTATACACAGATGCACCAGTTCCTAACTTTTTGTACACAGATACATCCTTTCCTACATTTTGTGCACGGATGCACCATTTCCTACTTATTTAAACACAGATGCATCATTTCCTACTTTTGTGTAAAATGATGCACCAATTACTACATTTATGTACGCATTTGCACCAATTCCTACCTTTTTGTATACAGATGTACCATTTCCTACCTTTGTGTACAAAGATGCATGACTTCTACCTTTGTGTACACAGATGAACCAATTTTTACCTTTGTGTACACAGATGAACCAATTTTTACCTTTGTGTACACAGATGAACCAATTTTTACCTTTGTGTACACATATGAACCAATTTTTACCTTTGTGTACACAGATGAACCAATTTTTACCTTTGTGTACACAGATGAACCAATTTTTACCTTTGTGTACACAGATGCTATTCTCCATTTGAATGAAAAGAGATTCTAAAAAATATTATTCTTCAATGTACACAGATGTATCTAACTTCTCATTTTCTCTTTGTGTACGCATATATTCTGACAGTCGATTCCTCCATTTATACACATGGATGTATCGACAGCCCGGTCTCTATTTGTGTACACAAATGTATCTGACAGCTCATTCTCTATTTGTGTACACAGATGTATCTGACAGCCCATTATCTATTTGTGTACACAGATTTATGTGACAGGCAATTCTCTATTTGTGTACACAGATGTATCCGAAAGACCAATCTCTATTTGTGTACACAGATGTATCTGACAGCCCATTCTCTATTTGTGTACACAGATGTATCTAACAGCCCGGTCTCTATTTGTGTACACAAATGTATCTGACAGCTCATTCTCTATTTGTGTACACATGTATCTGACAGCCCATTCTCTATTTGTGTACACATATTTATGTGACAGGCAATTCTCTATTTGTGTACACAGATGTATCCGAAAGACCAATCTCTATTTGTGTACACAGATCTATCTGACAGCCCATTCTCTATTTGTGTACACAGATGTATCTGACAGCCCATTCTCCATTTGTGTACACATATGTATCTGACAGCCCATTCTCTATTAGCGTACACATATGTATCTGACAGCCCATTCTCTATTGTTGTACACCGATGTATCTGACAACCCATTCTCTATTTGTTTGTACTGATGTATCGATAGCCCGGTCCCTATTTGTGTACACAGATGTATCTTACAGCCCATTCTCTATTTGTGTACACATATGTATCTGACAGCCCATTCTCTATTTGTGTACACAGATGTATCTGACAGCCCATTCTCTATTTGTGTACACAGATGTATGTGACAGCCCATTCTCTATTTGTGTACACAGATGTATCAGACAGCCCATTCTCTATTTGTGTACACAGATGTATCTGACAGCCCATTCTCTATTTGTGTACACAGATGTATCTGACAGCCCATTCTCTATTTGTGTACACAGATGTATCGGACAGCCCATTCTCTATTTGTGTACACAGATGTATCTGACAGCCCATTCTCTATTTGTGTACACAGATGTATCTGACTGCTCGGTCTCTATTTGTCTAGCCAGATATATCTGATAGCCCATTCTCTATTTGTGTACACAGATGTATCTGACAGCCCATTCTCTATTTGTGTACACAGATGTATCTGACTGCTCGGTCTCTATTTGTGTACACAGATCTCGCCGTAGATACAGTGTTGGAGGTGTTTGGTGACTTTTTCCTTGTTCACTGTCTGAGGTACGGTTATGATGACATGTTGAGGACCCTTGGATCTGACATCACAAGTTTCATTCAGAACCTGGACTCGCTGCACTCCCTCCTGGCGCTTACCTACGACAAGATCGTGGCGCCCTCTTTCAGGTGAGTCATTCGGTGGGGAGGTGACCTAACTTTAACACGTGTCATTCAGTAGGGAGGTGACCTAACTTTAACACGTGTCATTCAGAAAGGAGGTGACCTAACTTTAACACGTGTCATTTAGTAGGGAGGTGACCTAACTTTGTCACGTGTCATTCAGTAGGGAGGTGACCTAACTTTAACACGTTTCATTCTATATAAAAGAACAAGTTGGTTGTAATACAATCTGGAGAAGAAAATGTTTACTGGGAAATTTTTGACTCAGCTGTGATAATTTTTCTTGCTGTAATAACCATCACTAAACAATTCAGTGAGCCAAATAAACAGGATGTTTATAAACACGGGACTTTACTCAGCTGCCGTAATGACTTGTTATCAAATAATCAGAACCAGGGTTATCTTTCCATTGTAAATCGGATTTGATGTCCGTTGAAAGATTAGCCTGTGTTCAGCCAGGTCTCGGACAGAGATGCTTATCTCATTCATCAGTACAAACAACTGACGAGACTCACCAATTCGAAGATTGCTTTTTGCCCAATTCTCTTGATGTATCCGATTTCACGTCCTGTGACACTACCGGTTCGTTCCATGTCACATCACCACAATCTATGTCACATTCCATGTCATATAACCACATTCTTTGTCACACAACATTCCATATCACACTTAATTCTATGTCATATCACCACATTCCATGTCACACCACATTATATGTCCTATCACCATATTCCATGTCACAACACCACATTCCATGTCACACCACATTAAATGTCAAATCCCTACATTCCATGTCACATTTCTACATTACATGAAACACTACATTCCATGATACATTTCTACATTCTATGTCACACTTTATTAACAGTATGGTCACACCCTCTCCTGTAGAAAGCAATACATTAAAATTAAATCAAATATAACTTCCTTCAATCCTTCTAACAAGATATTGCTATATATGGTGTTTTCAGAATTACCTTATTACAATCAACTATCCCGTTCCTCCTAAGAGTGTATAAACCATCAAACATCAAAGCTCCATCTTTTGCTGTAGTTTTAGATGCGGCCGATATTTGCTTTATTTTGTCTTTGATGTTGTCAAGTGAAACACCTCTTTTCATTCATTTTCTTGAAGATTCTTCTGCTATAATTCCTCTTCTTTTTTTTTTTAATAAAGAAATTTAAACATGTCACATTATTTTTAATTTGTTATGTTGATATAAAAGAGTACATGCTGTATGAGTATCGCTTTCTTGCCTGTACATTCGTTTATGTGGTAGAAAAAAAAAACTGTTAATGACTTTGGTTCCCGAGGGAGCCTAAAGTACAAATCTGTTACATGTCGTGTTCAAAAACACTTGACGTAAAGAACTAATCTCCGGCTTATTTCTAACACCAAATGTGTTTTCGATAGCAGCTATAGCCATGGGGAAAAAACAACATATTATGTTGAATTCAGTATAACTTAAACCACAGTTTTTAAGATACGTATAGTGGTTTCTATAAACAAATAACATTTATTTTTAAATAGGTTTAGTAGTGAACTTAAGGCTTGGCATTGGATTACTTTATGGGTTTATATTAGAGAGAAGATTTTGATTAAATAAATAGGCAGGAGAGTTTGTTAGGTCTGAATTAGTGCTGGCTTACGTCCTTCCAAAGTCTCAGGATGAGGCGTAACAATGACTTGGCATCGGGGCAGTTACAATAGTCGCCGAATGCTAATCCTTCAATAACAATTTATTTTGTATAACTTAGTGTTTTCCCTATTTCTCAACGGCGCCAAAGTGAATTAGAGCGCGGAAAACTCAGTTACGCTTCTGGTCTCAGGTATGGCTAATCAAATATCAATACCAACCAAACAAAAAAGGGATAGATAAATCTAGTTCTTACAATTTAAAAAAAAATCCATTAAAATCTCAGAGTTAGATCTGCATGAAGCCTTGTGGGAACTTTCGTGAGTAGTATTCCACTTAGGCTAATGTGGAGAATGAATCACGTGACTACTGCCACTAACACGTGGATCACGTGACTACCACTCATGATAAGTGTAAGATTTCCGTTCGATCGACTTACAACCGCAATCTAAAGATTTCAAAGGTACAAAATAGTCGATAAAGTCAGACTTTTCAAGGCCGGAATGTTGTCTCCAAATTTATACACTTAGAAACGTTTAAATTCATTCCAGTTAAAAAAAATCATTAGAATAAATAACTGATATCACATTTTATCCCATATAGACAACCTTAGACTAACCCAAAAGATAAACATAGCAATCTATATATTTTAAGGTATATCATTCTCATCATGGTCCAACCATGCCGGACACCAAGCAAGTAGCAAGTGTCAAGCTGTCTGATCCCACCGACCAATCATCGAGACCAACAATTCATTGAATTGAGGTCAATTACTATGTTCTTTCAGAACAACTAAATAACATGTATTTCATTGTTGAGTGGTTATTACATTCGCCTAACACGAGGAGGTCGTAGGTTCAATCCCCAGCTAAGACATTACTTTTTTAATTTCTAAAAATGTTTGTGTTTTTGCCCGTTCATTTCCCACTTTCTTTTCGATCATGACTTCGCAACACCATAACAAGCACAAGACGAGTGGAAAAAAGCTTGACGAATGACCTTTGTCAGAGATTGCCAATTAGTTTATGGTTGGCAAGCTAGGGTGGTGCAGGGTGGGGGTGGTAAGTGGCTAACCAGAGTGCACATGTTTCCAGATCAACAATGCGTCCCAGTTATCCCCGCATGTGAGGTTCATTCGCGTTGTTCTGATTTCATCGTGATGTAGTCTGTGTCTGTTCACCCCACCCCCACCTCACTTTCTTTGCACTATCTATGAGCAAATCTGCGGCGTGTGCTACGCCACGGGCATCTAGTACTTTAAATTTATAAACATGTATGCCACAAAAAGGACTTACCAAAATATAGGAGAACAAGTCCCACTTAGCCCACTATATTAATATCTTACAATAAATACATCTTTACGAAAATAAATTATCTACAGACCTATTTTAACATATTTTTTAAAAATTAATTTGCTTTCGTTCCTTTTTGTCTGTTTTTTTTAAATTTATTTTGTTTATTTTGGACTTTCCGCAAAATTTCAGGTTTCCCTACGTAAAACTAAACCGTTTCTGGCGGTCCTAGAGATCTTGGATGACAATGCATTGTATTAAAATTTCAGATCGATCGACCGATCAAATGTACCGTAATTAAATTAATGCATTTTTAGTTTATCTCTATACAGCATATGTTTCCGTCTGCTGTTTTTGACATTCACGTTCCACGGAGTTCATCCCGGGACCATATCCCCGTGATATTAAACCGTAGGGCGGGCGCTTATGAGCTGCTCGGTAAAAAAAATAAATAGAGGTAAACAAAGATTTTTAAAAACCACCTTTTTATAAGTGGACTAAAAAGAAGAAAATAAATTAAAACTTTATGTTCAAGTATCTTGATTTAATATGACTACAAACTAAATTAGAAATACAACACAAAAATATGTGTTTGGAATAAAAAATTAAAGATGTTTAATTTAGAAGGCAAAAGAGAGAATTTTAAGCGAGAGAATGAGTGAACTGCATATGTAAAACCATAAAGCAACTGCTTCACGATTTTAGTCATATTAAATCAAGGTTATTGAACATATTCATTTTCATTTATTTACTTCTTTTTAGTCCACTTATAAAAAAAGTGATTTTTAAAAATATTTTTTTAAACAACAATAAATAGAATTACTTTCTACCTCTAAGGGAAATGTTTCGATATCGTTATAAATGAATGAAATTCGAGTAGTCTTTTTCCTTTTAAATTGAAAAAATTGATTTTTTAAAATTGAAAGTAGAAAATCAAGCCCCCTTTCCCCAATCCTTCACCACCACCCTACCCTCTTTTTGAGATATGCAGTTAATATGAAACTTTAAGTAAAAGGTAAACAACAAAAATGACACCGTTAAATGTTATAAAATGAAAGTCTAATTATTTAACATTCTTTTAGTCACTGAATAATTAATACCTATTTATAGATAGTAGATTGTAAGGGGAAGTCTAAATAAATTTATTTCATCTTTAACTTTTCAACCCAAGAATGAAAAAAAAAGTTAAACAAGAAATAAAAACTCGTATGAGTATTTAAACGCAATGTCAAACAAACAATTTCTGATTTTCTTTTTATTCAAAGGAAATCATTCTAGATTACATTCATTGCAAGTCATTCTGAAAATAATCCAAAAAAATGACGACATATGCCCTTACGCTACAACACACCTAGAATGTGTCAATATAATGCGCACCGCGCACCAATCTAATAACAGCATTCACAAAGCGGGAAAACTCCATTAACTATAATTCTAGATTAAATTAAAAGCTGTTTCAAATCAATAATTATGAAAGTAAACAAAATCATTGATATCTACAAATTGCAGCTAAAATTACAAAGTCAAACTTATAAAAAAATTCCCTGTCCAACATTGTTCTAAATATTATTAGCTATTGTTTGGCGATTGTTTCAACCCGATAGATGCTATAGTTGGCGAGAAATTGACAAAATAGGGTTATTTGTCTTTTTTTTTTGTCCAGGAAATCCAGTAAACCTTTTCGGCATTTTTTGACCGTTGCACATCCTTGGGTCATCCTTAGAATATTTGCAAAAGACCCGAACCCTCTATCTGGTATCGTTCAGGAGGAGTTGCCTGTGCTAGCTCTACAGACATTTTAAATGTATAAACGCAATTTCCAAGGAAAGTTGCGTTATAAACCCAATAAGATAAATTTACTGATATATTTTATGATAAACATTACATACTGGTATCATGCAAACCTTTTGTTGTGTGTTAACGACATGAGCACATACATTTAGGTGTGAGACTGCCGCTGATGGGTCATTGAGGCTACATTACTACAGTGCCAGGAAAGGTCTTCACCCATTGGTCAAAGGTGAGCTTTCCACTGCATCGTTTCATTACGTATCAGATCTCGATATACCTAAAAGGTGAGCTGTCTCCTGTATCTTGTCTTTATGTATCAGATCTTGATATAACTCTTAGGTGTAACATCTCTTCGGGGCCGTCCATAAATGACGTCGCACGATTTATGCCTATTTTTGTCCCCCTCCCTGTCTTCACACTTCGTCACAGATCCTTAGACCCCTCCAATATGACGTCATAAAGCATTCCCTACCCGCCCCCCATAAAATGAGTTTGTATTAAAAAAACATTTTGTTATTTAAGCATATATTTAGTGAAACTCTGCACTGTAATCATAACACGGGGAAGGCCATTTAAAACGTCATAAAATAAATTGTTACGCGTTGTGGTGGGACGTCCCATTTCTTAAACACCCCCCCACTCCCCGTCGTCACATATAGTCACAAATGTGTGGCCCCCTTCCCGTCGTCACATATCGTCACAAATGTGTGACCCCCTTCCACTAATGCGCTTCACGTCATTTATGGACGGTCCCTTGACTTAATTTAGTACCAAGGCATGGTAAACTTTCCAAATTGTTTACTCAAATTGTTTTTCTTTTCAAAGAATTTTTATCTCACATTGAAACAATGTTTGCCATCATCATCAACTCTCCAGCTACCATCATTAAATTTAATTATAGAAATATTTACAATTGGACCTCGCTAAGTCAAAAACCTCGCTATATCGAATTAATTGTTCCCGGCTATTATTTCTTGATTAATATGCGCCTATTACGCCTTTCTCTAACTCGAAAACTCCGTAGGTAGGTTGATTTTTTTGTTTGGGTCCCTTTAAGCTTGACTTAGCGAGATCCGACTGTATTAGGGAAATTGATTTATGCGTCTGTTTTATATTTAATAAGATTTTTTTAAAAATCGGAAACAAGTTAACTTAACATTTCTTTAAATGCAAATAAAAAAGAACGTTTTTTTTCTTACATCCAACCAAAGTTGTTAATTAATGTAATTGACACTTTAATACATGACAAATTAAGTGACCAACTCTTGTGCTATATTGAATCTGTTTATTATGGTCCAGTGAATTATATTTAATTAAAAAATATTCACTGGACATCATCTTAATATCATAGTGATGTGAAGTGTTCATCCATTGTTACGACTGGCACCAACTTTAACCACAATCGCTTCCTGGATTAGCCGACAGATTAACTCGTCCTCATCTACCCACTCAAAATCCTCAGAATGTGCGTTTTCTCTTCTTCCAATAACTGACACGGATTCTCTTGGATGCATTTTAACTGAGATGATTCTTGAACAGTTTGTGTGTGCACATTCTCCTAAGCCTGAGCGCTGTGTTGTCCTGCATGTTTCTTCGACATTGTTTGTGAGGCAAAATATAAGTGACATATTTTGCTAATTCGATCAAATAAGCTGGTCTGCAAAGATGGACAATACAAATCAAATGGTTGATCTTTGAAAACTCTTGTTGATCTCGGCATTATGTCATCAAATTTGAGAGTTTGTGCCACAAACAATTATGGAAACATATGAGATTCTGCATCTGCTCTTTCTGAAGCTCTAAGTTCATCAGTTGTTTGGTTGATTGAGATTAGAGGAGGAAAGAATCTCGAAGGTAAAACTTTGAAATATGAGCTTCGTACTTTGTCGCAGCATTTTATGTCCTGATATTTCACAATTTGAGTGAAATATTGGTTGGTGCAACCATGATTGTGAAACAATTCCTGATCCTTCGATATCAGTCCTGCTGCATCCAGATGAGATTTATGAATAACGCATTCAAGAGCTACACATTTCATACTATTTTGACATAAACTAATTCTAATGTTTCAAAAACAAATTACCAAAAAAAAAAAAAAAAGGAGGATAAAAATAATATAAAAATACATGTGTGACATCACACGTGGCCGAACCCTTCTCCCTCTTGTCACAAACTGTCTCACTTTCTTACACCCTCCCCGCCTTAGGGCTTGACGTACTTTATGGACCGCCCTTAAGTTTATAAAAATGAGAAGCCATAAAACTTTTGAAATTCTGAAAGCAAATGTCAAATCATTTATTAACTAAAGTTGTTCCAAACCAGATGTTAAAAACAAAATTTAAAGGAAAGCGAATTCAAAAAAAAAAAAAAAAAAAAAAAAAAAAAAGTATGTCAGGCGAACCCTGCAAAGATGTAAGGGATGGATATGCAGCTGCAAGCTCTAAATCTGAAACGTGCTTTACTATTTTGGATGCACTTGTAACACTAATAGATGATCGATTTAATGGCTTTCGGGGCACAGTTATTTATTTCTATTGTATTGATCCATCACAAATGTCGGAAAAATAAAGATTGTTTTCGAAGTTTATTTAAACATTACAAACGCGACATTAACCTCGAAGAAGCGATTGTTGAATATTATACCTTAAAAAGATTTGTATGCATCAAAACGTCCATCAATATATAGATCTATATCTGGTGAGCTACACATTAAAGAGGTTCTGCCATTCTTGACTGAAAAAGCCAAATCCACCACTGTATTTCTCCCATAAAACACATGTCCTCTATCTTTTCTTTAGCTGTCAATGTCTTTTCATGCTCCAGGTGTGGTTCGTGCTGTTGCCAGAGAAATCTTTGACCAGGTGGTCGAGATTACTCTCATAAGTCAGAACACTGAGCACCTGGATGACGTCAGGACCCAGGAGCACGCGGTGTTTCACGTGATCATCGTGAAGTCACATGACGCCAGACCAAGGCCCGAGGGCCTGGACTATGACGTCATAGCAGACGATGGCAAAGTTCATGTTGACAACGAAATGTGAGTATGGCAGACGTGGAAAATGGAATACATGTTGCTTAATGACGTCATTTTGCACCCCGGTTAATTACCCTTGTCTTATTTTTAATGTGGCGGTGAAATCCTCGACACCATGGGACACATGTGCCCCCTTAAACACTAGCCCTCGTTACGTCTCAAACAGGGAGTTTTTACATTTAATTTAGCTTCGTCCGCCTCAATTATGAGATGAGTGGACATAAAAGACAGTCACGTCCCCTAAAAGACAGAGTTCGTCCCCATCTGTCCCCTAAACAAGAGTTCGTCCCCATCTGTCCCCTAAACAAGAGTTCGTCCCCATCTGTCCCCGAAACAAGAGTTCGTCCCCATATGTCCCCTAAACAAGAATTCGTCCCCATCTGTCCCCTAAACAAGAGTTCGTCCCCATCTGTCCCCTAAACAAGAGTTCGTCCCCATATGTCCCCTAAACAAGAGTTCGTCCCCATCTGTCCCCTAAACAAGAGTTTAATTTTGATTAGGTAATTAGTTTGCAGTATAGAGATTTCTACTTAAACAACAGTTCAACGGATTCGCTGCTTTATTTATCGCTGTTCAACATACTAACTGCCTCCCTTTTAGCCTGGAAATATGGGTACAATATGAGTGTGCCTGTGCTATCATGGCCTTTCCTTATTGCACACAAGCAGGAATAACATTGTCCTTTTTGGTCAATAAGTCACTAAGATTTCTGCCTTATAAGTTCGAAGATGAAGAGATACACACGTGTTCATAAAGGGTTCATTCATTCATCCGCCACTAGATATTTGGTAAACCTTTAAAAAATATAACTTCAGTATAAATTCAGGCACGCATATCAATGTAGGCACCTACGTCATTGAATCCACTATAAATTAAGGCACCCGAATCCAAAATTCAAAAGGGCACCTAACTCACTATGTGAACACTTTCAATAACAATACCCAATTCATTATAGCATCACTCTTCATTATGGTGCCCTAAGCCACTTTATATAAACTATAAATTAGGACGCCTGAATCCATTTTGACCACCATTCTTTAGGTCGCCTGTGACACTGACCAAAGACCAGTTTGTGTCGTCATTCCCTTACCACCTGATATTCGACGAGTCCCTTCGACTCCACCAGTTTGGTCTGAGTGTGGGCAAGTTGTCTCCCGTGAAGCTGACAGAAGGCATGTCCATGAAGTCAGTATTTCGAGTGGTCTACCCCAGGATGACTTTCTCGGTAGAGAACATCAGGAGGTTCATCAACACGATCTTCGTCATCGCAATAGACTCAGGGGATGTTACCCTTGACGACCACGCTTTTAGCATGAAGGGTGAGACCAAAGAGAGTTATCCATTATTTACAGTCTTGGGTTATTTGTTGATCTTCTTTAGAAAGTGAACTTTTTTGTGGAACTTATGTCAAGGCGAGAGGATTTCAAATTAAACGCAACAATTTTGTCCCCGAGTTATTAACCATTTAAATAATATCTAATTGAATGTTAAGAATTTTAGATGCACTATAATCCGTACCCAAGGTCCCCACTTCTTTATGGTGATATCCTTTCACTAACTAGGTCAGATGATCTGGATGGATGCTAGTAAACTGATGATTTTCATTGGCTCTCCACGTCTGACGTCATTGAAGGAAATGAAAAGAATGAATGTCTATATGGCGGACATCCCCTTGTATGACGTCACCAGGGAAATGGTGCTGCTCTACCAGCAGAGAAATGCTGAGATTGACATCACGTAAGTGGGTCTGCTTGTCTACGTTAGGGGGTGGGTGTGGCTGGGTCAATAGAATGTTGAATGCTGTGTTAGCATTTTCTTAGGAAAGAAGCTAAAATTAATTAAGAGAGTTTTGTAAAGACACTTGGAATACATACGTGTATAGCTAAGTAATGTTCCATTGAATGCCTCACCCCATGTTTTAGGAATACATACTTGTAGAGCTAAATAATGTTCCATTGAATGCCTCACCCCATGTTTACAGGAATACATACGTGTATAGCTAAGTAATGTTCCATTGAATGCCTCACCCCATGTTTTCAGGAATACAAACGTGTATAGCTAAGTAATGTTCCGTCGAACGCCTCACCCCATGTTTTATGGAATACATACTTGTAGAGCTAAGTAATGTTCAGTCGAACGCCTCACCCCATGTTTTATGGAATACATACGTGTATAGCTAAGTAATGTTCCATTGAATGCCTCACCCCATGTTTACAGGAATACAAACGTGTATAGCTAAGTAATGTTCCGTCGAACGCCTCACCCCATGTTTTATGGAATACATACTTTAGAGCTAAGTAATGTTCCATTGAACGCCTCACCCCATGTTTACAGGAATACAAACGTGTATAGCTAAGTAATGTTCCGTCGAACGCCTCACCCCATGTTTTATGGAATACATACTTGTAGAGCTAAGTAATGTTCAGTCGAACGCCTCACCCCATGTTTTCAGGAAAAAGTTGGATGAGACGACTGCGGAGCTGAAGAGGACATCCAAGGAGTTGGAGTTTGAGAAACAGAAAACAGATCGTCTGCTCTACCAGATGTTACCAGAGAAAGTCGCCATCCAGCTGAAAAACGGTCAAAAAGTTGAAGCAGGTCCGTAAAGAATTGACCTATCCATTAGATATCCACACTTTGTGTTAAGGGGAAAACATGTAGACCAAAAATATATTTTTAAAACCTGTTAGGCACCGATCTAATTATTAGTGTGTTGTTATCAAATATAAAAGTTTGTATTATAAGCGTGTAAAATTTTTTACGTACATTAAATTATAGTCTATAACCTACGTCTACCCGCACGATATACCTATTTAAATTACTGGATTTGGCCTAGCTACACCGCGACTAAAATATAACCAGGTATCACTATATTTAAGCTAAAATGTCGCAATTCCTATGCTAATACTTAACATTAGAGCTCAAATAATCAACATCCGTATTCAAATTTCATGTTTACCGAATATTTAAGGTAGCACTGCCAAAAAACTTGATTGGTGATCCCGTGATATAATGATACATAAAACAAACAAAATGCAAAGACTATAGAAATCTATGTGATAAAAAACCCAACAAAAAACAAAAAGCACTTGGTAATTTCTTTAATACCTTCCAGAAAAGTTCGACAACGTCACCATCTTGTTCAGTGACATCGTGACGTTCACCAACATCGCTGCTGCCTGCACGCCACTTGACATTGTCAACATGTTGAATGAGATGTACCACAGGTTTGACATTAAGACAACAGTGCATGGGGTCTACAAGGTAACCATGACATGTTAAAATGACATATCAGATGACACGTTAGATGACAGGTATGCCACAGGTTTGACATTAAGACAACAGTACATGGGTCTACAGGGTAACCATGACATGTTAAAATGACATTTAACACACTAGTTTGACATTAAGACAACAGTATATTGGGCTTACAAGGCAACCATGACATGTTAAATGGCATGCAACACAGGTTTGAAATTAAATGACATGTACCCTAGGTTTGACATTAACACAACAGTACAATGTGACCATGGCATTTTAAATGACATGTAACATTAGTATGGCATGTTAAATTGGAATCCAAAGTAAAGATATTGGGATAATGTAAATGGCTGAATATAGTAAAAGTTTTATCTGGGACATTAAACCTCTTTTAGAATTTTGCCTTTTGTTTAATAGTGATTTGTATGTATCTAATCGTGATTAAATTAAAAATTATAAGTAATAAATTATATACGTGTAAACTGTCAGGTGTATAGGGTTACTATCTCATGTTTCTGTATAAGATTATTACATTGATGTTTGTTTACTGTTTACATAGTGAGAAAAGCATCGTAAAAATAATTTTAAAAATCAATCAGATGCTTGAAAGTGATGACATATAACAGATGACAAGTTAATTCTGTACGGAAAACATCAATATTTGTGTGTTTGAACTTATTTGATCTAATGATGACATTAATATTTGTGTGTCTAAACTTATTTTATCTAATAATGACGACATAAATATTTGTGTCTAAACTTATTTAATCTAATGACGACATCAATATTTGTGTGGCTAAACTTATTTAATCTAATGACGACATCAATATTTGTGTGGCTATTGTGTGGCTAAACTTATTTAATCTAATGACGACATCAATATTTGTGTGGCTAA
The DNA here is from genome assembly GCA_002072015.1 of Radix auricularia. Classification (NCBI taxonomy): domain Eukaryota; kingdom Metazoa; phylum Mollusca; class Gastropoda; family Lymnaeidae; genus Radix; species Radix auricularia. The sequence goes on from MUZC01004765.1 coordinate 174,261, forward strand.
ACTTATTTAATCTAATGACGACATCGATATTTGTGTGTCTAAACTTATTTAAATCTAATGACGACATTATTTTTTTAATGCCTAAAATTATTATCAGGTAGAAACTATTGGCGACGCCTACATGGTGGTGAGTGGGGTGCCAGAGAAGACTGATGTCCACGCTCAACCTGTGGCTAACTTTGCACTGGACATGGTCGAACAGGCGGCTTGCGTCATGTCTCCGGCTACAGGAAAACCCCTTCAGGTCAGTTGAGAACAGAAATCGTAAAATAATTCATTAGCTGCGCGGCGAGATTTATCAAAATAGCTGGAATATACTTTTGTACTTGAAACCTATTTATAGCGTACTTTAATGTTTATCTGACTGAGTGTCTGTTCCCATGAATGTTTTTTTTTGACGTATGGGCAGAGCACTCTACTTCCTTTTTTTAGCATCTATTGCCATGGTTATTTCCCCTAGATTCGTGTCGGCATCCATTCTGGACCAGTGGTGGCTGGAGTGGTGGGTCTCAAGATGCCCCGCTACTGTCTCTTTGGTGACACCGTCAACACTGCCTCACGGATGGAGAGTCACGGTATACCTGGCCGAATACACCTGAGTCCTACCACCTACAGGTAAGTTAAAGGTATACCTGGCCGAAATCACCTTAGTGATTAGTCCTACCACTTACAGGTAAGTTAAGGGTAACACATCACATAAAATTAATTGGCCGGGCACTGTCCATGTCTAGGTTAGAGTCACAACAAATATGATTTATACAAAAGTTTTTGACAAAAGTATTTTTTTTAAAAGCCATGTAAAGAATTTGTTGATTTTAAGATAAAAACCTATTTGTAGTTACATCTGGATGGATGAAAGTTTGAGGCTAAATGGCTATCTGGATGGATGAAAGTTTGTGACTAAATGGCTATCTATATGGATGAAAGATTGCTGTTACATTACTATCTGGACGGATAAATGTTTGTCGTTACATTGCTATCTGGAAGGCTGAACTTTTTTTTTATATAAAACAAACGTAAACCCCCCCCCCCCCAAAGTTTTCGACTATGAATCGTTAAAATCCCAAACATAACTGTAAGAATGGTCACCATAATACGCATCTCATGGCAATCCAAAAATCCATAATTTTAGTTATTTCTCAAATATCTATTGGATTTATAGTAAAAAGAAACTACTACATTCTGCCTGCTAAATTGCAGCTCGTTTTAATCACGGCAAAAAGGGTTAAAAACACGTTTAAAATAGTGCGCATCGCGAGACAGACTAGCAATAGCTAGCATTTACATTTACAGATCTGGAATATATTTTTTAAAAAGTATCGTCAATATAATACGCACCGCAATGCGCGACAGGAACATACTACCAAAGGTTGTTTAATACATTACGCACCGACACGATTTAGCTTCATAGAGATACACAGATATAATTTAAACATTCATTACTTTGATTACAGTACATTCGATCGATCTGAAATTTTAATAGATCATTTTTATCGTTGCCACGAGTATGCCTGCAAAATTTCAGCTTGCTAGCATACGAGAAAGTGGGCTAAAAATCAATCCAATTTTTTTAGGCAAACAGGCAAGGCATCAAATAATCAAGCAGATGCCACGAGTTAACAAAGGGTTTAAAGGAGGGAAGTCTGTTTGCATGATTCACTCAAACGCCTGGTCAGTTATTATGATAGTTTATTGAACTCTCGACCTCTTGTAATTATTAGGGCACTTCAAGGTCACGGCTACCTGTGCAAGGCCAGAGGTGAGAATCACATCAAGGGCAAAGGTACAATGGAGACCTTCTTTTTGGTCGGGAATCAAACCCACGCAATTTCGGAGCCAACAGATGAATTTTCTACTCTACCATTCCTTGAGGACAAGAATCTAAAAGATGGTAATCTCTTGTAAATATTAACCACATGCACAATAGCAATGACATCTTTTTTTTTTTTTCAATTTTTTTTTTTTTTTTTTTT